>SNQJ01S0229420.1:0-14359 GCA_010110895.2 Picea sitchensis
CCACCCTTCTTCTTCTTTCACACACTTGAAATGTCACCTTGCCTCATAAGAACATGAGCAAGTGAAGTGAGTTAGAAGTGAGGCGCTAGCCTCTCATTTATACAAAACTGGCACGTGTGAAGAGTCACCATCCTGGCAGGGCCGACCTCTCTCACTGGGTGGGTAAATCCACCTTTAATTAAATCTGGCCATTTTAATATAACTGCTGGGGCCGACTTCTTATTCTTTACATTATAATTGTCCGATGACCAATCCGCAAAAGGGGATTTGGTCTTTATACAATTACCGACTTGGTTAATCCTCAATGGGGATTAACCTAATAATAAAAATAATAATAATGACATGATTAATCCACAATGGGGATTTAATCCAATAACAAAATAATAAGAATGCTCTTCGCAGTTACATTATTTCGACATTTCTATTACTGCAAATTGATTTTTCTTCCATTATTCTTACAACCCAAGGCTTTTATGACCATATACATCACAAGAGAAAAACACTACAAAAATTCTCACATCTTCTTTTCCTTTTTACAAATGGAGGACCTGTATCAGGTTTCTTAGGAGCAATGATTTCTACCTTGTTGAGTCCAATACTGGATTTGTCATTTGGTGATCTCTAACTATCCAAGATTTTATCTAGGTTCATGGAACTATTCAAGAACTTGATTTGGGTGTTTGACTTCTCAACCTTCAAAACTTCTACTTCCAGTTTATGACATGATTCTTCTCCTACTTCTTCCATGGGATAAATGCTAACTGAACATTCTTTTATTGTATTTGAATCGTCTTCTTTACTTGCAGGGGAGGATTCAACCTCAACATTGTTGTTTGTCCTTATGCTTTTAGCCACCACTTGTCCTGAGTTTACAAACTTTATCTTACAGTCTTTGGAAAGGACCACCTCTTTACATCCTCTATCACACATTTGACTTACATTGAGAAAATTATGTTTCATCCAATCTATAGGAAGATCATCCTGAGAATCTCCTTTTCCATTACTTAAACTCGCCATCCATTTATCCTTGTTTTTACTTGGTTCATCATTTTCAAGGATCACATTTCCTGTTTTGATTTTGCTTATAAGAAGAAGCCTATCCTTTTCTCCAGTCATGTGCTTGGAATATCTACTATCTATATTCTAGGGGTTCTTTTGTCCTTGAGCCGACAACACTAATCCACACATATCACTTTCTTTCTTCTTCCAAACCTTGACATTTTCAGCAGAGGAATTCAAATCTGATTTATAGTTCTTTAAGAGACAATCAACATCTTTGTGTCCATAGTTATGACAGATGTAGCATTCTGGTTCATTGATTAAAGAGTCAAGATGATTGTTATTCTTAACTTGTGTCCTTTTCCCAGCCATCAAGTGATTTTCAATCTTTGGAGGTTTTTTACTTTGGTGTCTCATTCGTTGTTGTGGAAGATATCTATACCTTGAATGTCTTGCTTACTCATATCTAAATTTTAAAGAACAATTTACAACTTTGTGACCAAAATTAGAACAGAAAAAACAATATCCATAGAAAAATCCCTGGTACTTGGAAAATGGTTATCTTCTTTGAGCAGATCGATTTCTTCCATGCTAACGATTTCCTTGAGTAGGGAGTGAATTATTTATTTGTTCTACAGATTTAGTCCTGGCACCTTTTTCTTTACTCCTCCTGGGTGGCTGATTGTCTTCCTTTGTTTCTGCAGGTTTGTTGTTGTCATTGGTTGTAGATTTGACAAACTTGATGAGGTCTGTGTTGATTGGATGACCACTATTTGATTCCTCTTCATAACCCAACCCTATTTTCAACTTTGGATTCTTTTGTTGATTCAGAATGGTGGCTAATCCTTCTGAGACTTTGAGACTTGACAGATTCTAATGATACAAGGCTTGAAACTTCTCCAACTCTTTCCTAGTTTTCACTACTTCTTCTTCCAGAGATTTACATCTTGCCTCCTTTTTTGATAACTGTTGTTTCAAAATGTCCTATATTTTCTTTGCCTCTTCTAATTCCACTTTTAGCAGGGCAAAGTCTTCATCAGGTTTTTTAGTGCCTTTCTTGAACTGTATCAACAATTGTTTTTGCTTTCTCTTCTTAAGTCTGAGTCTGTCAATCTCTTCCAAAGTGCTAATCATCTCTCTTTCCAAGTCAACCACAACTTATTCATCATTATCATCATTGCCTATGATTTTATTATCATAATCCTCTTTGGCCATAAGCATGAATTCATTTACCTTATCTTCAAAGGAAGAGTCACTATCGGTGTCTTCTGAGGAGTCATCATTGTTTACACATAAACTTTTCTTTCTATCAAATCTTTTGGATTTGTAATTCTCTTCACCTTCAGAGTTCTGGTCCTTCTTCTTGTGTGTACACTTATTTGCAAAGTGACCTATCTTACCATAGTTAAAACATTTGAGGGGAAACTTGGCTTGATATTTTCCTTATCCTTTCTTTAACCTTCTCACAAATTTTGCCTCAATATCATCTAAATCTGAATCAGTATCCTTGTTTGTTTTAAAAGATGCTTCTCTAGTAATGGATTTATCTTTGTTGATTCTCATTTCATATATAGTTAAAGTTCCTAGGAGTTGATCAATGGATAGAGTTTTAAGATCATTTAGTTCTTCTATTGCAGAGACTTTTGGATTAAATTTATCAAGCAAATATATTAAAATCTTCTGAACTAAAATTGATTCTTCATTCTTCTCACCAAGACCCTTCATGGAATTCACAAGTTCTTCAACTCTTAAAGAACACTTGCTAACTGTTTCATCTTCATTCATCTTGAGTTGTTCAAACTTCAACCTAAATGTTTGAAGTTTGGCATCTTTTACTTTCTCATTTCCTTCATAGCTACTAATAAGTTTCTCCCACATTTCTTTGGCCATTTGAAGATGCATCACCTTTACAAACTTGGCTTCTGCAAGTCCATTCAATATAGAATTCATTCCCTTAGTATTAAAGCTAAATTCTAACTTATCATCCTTGGAAACTAGCACAACAGGCTTTATGTATTCAGTCTCTACTACATCCCAAACATCAACACCTAAGGCCATTAGGTATGTTCTCATTCTAACCTTCCTGAAGGAAAAATTTGTTCCATCAAATAGAGGAGGCTTAGTGGCTGAAGTCCCTTCATGACTTGTCATGTTTAAGATTAAAGATCTACCTTTATATAAAAGGAACCTGCTCTGATACCAATTGTTGGACAACTAAGAGGGGGGGCCTAAATCAATTGTTACCGTGCTTAAACAATTATGCTTATTTTAAACTCTTTACATAGCACTCAATGACAATCACAATAATGTAGGGAAGTAAGCAATAGAACATTCAACATCATTCACACATATGAGATACACAGAGACAGATATATCCTGAGGAAACCCATAAAGGGTAAAAACCTCTTCTTATTTATATGATAAGTAATCTTTACATTCTGTACATTATCATACTTATGAGCACCAACTCATAATGAGGCTACAACATTTGTTTTGCAAGATTCTACTTGCTGAGAGCACCAACTCTCTGGATTCTCTAGCACCCACTAGAAGGAATCACCGACTCCCTGGTTTCTCTAGCACCCACTAGAAGGAAGCGCCAACTCCCTAAGAGTTATAGCACCAACTATATGGAAGAACCAACTTCCTAAGAGTTCCAGCACCAACTGGATGGAAGCACCAACTTCCAGTTACATAGGCACCAACCCGTATATCAGAGAACTAATGTTCTCCCTTGTAGCACCATATCACCCTGGTTTCTCTGGCTACAACCAGATGGAAGCTACAACTCTCTATGTTCAAGCACCACTTGAACCTCTAAGGACAACAGTCCTCCCTAGCACCTCCCAACCACCATGAAATATCAATCTTTGCTACTGAAACTTATTACAGTGATATAATGTTCATCAATGGCTTACCAATCTCATCACTTTTCTACTACACTGCCCTGCTCTATCTGCCTCACTGTCTTCCTGTACACATGCTTTGCACTTTCTGTTCTTCTGCCTTTTATGCTCTATGAGCCATGTCCATTCAATGCACCATTCCTCTTCTGTGTATTTCAGTTTCTACAAACTACCTCCTTCTACACGCCTAAATTACTCTCAACAGCAGCAAATCTCTTCTCTGTTCTACGTTTTTATTTCCTATGTGCATCTTCTGCAACTTCTATTCACAATGCTTTTGCATGCTCTCTCCATGTCAAGTGCTCGACCTAATCATCATTTCAACTCTTCATCTTCTCTGGCGGTTAAACCCATGCGTCCATCGTCACTGGGTGTTGTGTCGATATTCCTTAGCCTCTCCAGCAATCGAGACTCTTCGTCTTCTCTGTCACCGTCGAGCGCATTCCCTCTGTTGCAGTTCCAGGCTCCAATGGTATTACATCTGTCAATAGCCTCTATGAACAGTCTTCATGCCACTGGAAGATGCCTCAAAACTCTTCATATTCTCTGGCGATCACCCTGAAGTCTCTTCAAGTCCTTTGGCAGAAACCATCAGTCGTTTCTAGCAGTTACATTGTGAACCTCCAAGAAAATGCATCAACAACTGAATCGCCAACTATCCAAGAGTTATGATTCAATTCTGCTAACTAAATCGTAACTGATCGATTAACTATGAAGAGAAACAATATCCCTTCGATCATATTTCAAAGTATCCAACACCGTTGGATTACAAGCACAGGGTCTCGTGTTGATTTCGCCATTTCACATTTTGGCATTTTAGCATTTCACATGTCGCGAATTCCTATTGCAAGGCATATCGACTCTCCAAGTCGCGATCTCTGAAATGGAGTTTAGTTGTCAGTGCCTTCCTCCAACTCTCGATGATGTGACCACAACCTATGACCACTTCGCTAATCATTTGAGCACTTCGCTCTTCAGATCAACGGTCCACGATCCATGGTGATCAGATGACTATCCTCCGCCCCAAACCTTTAGCTTTCGGGACTTTGGGGGAGATTTGATGCTAAGACTCCCGAAACTAAATTCCTGGAATGACATCACTCAATGACATGTTGCGATCCATGTGTCTTCCATGTGTCACTCAGAATTGTGATTTCCAGGTTCCTAAAATGCCAAATCAACTTGACACTTGTCCTTATATGATTGCACCACGTGTCCTTTCTGTCGTAGGCTACCACCTGTCCTTCCTGACATGGTCTACCACATTCACCTCATGGGTCTGAAGACCCATATTTTTCCTTGATCCAATGACTAGGATTATTTCATGATTTCTCATATCTCAAGTTCGAGAGGTTAGGGAACCCCATTCCTTTGACTTTCCAGTCATCGAAATGATGATCTTTCGCCACGTGTCCTATGGACCCAACGGTCCAAATATTATCGTGATTTCAAAACTTCACGGGCCTTCATCATGTTTTTTTCAGGATTTTGGGGTTCACTACTTCAAAGGTTAATTTTCCTTTGATCTTTGATTTCTCGGTCATCGAAACTCTGAAATGGAGTCTTTGTTGATGTGCTTGTGTCGGGATTTCGACATTTCACATTTCGCAACTTCGAGACTCCCGTGATGAAGAGTCTCGACTCTTGATTCCTCCAACTCTCGGTATCTGAAACTCCGAAATGGAGTTTAAGTAGACGTATTTCAGCGTTTCACGTTTCGTCGTTTCGACATTCTTATTGCGAGTGTCCTTGACACCTCCAACTCCCGGTATCTGAAACTCCGAAATGGAGTCAGATCAACGGTCCACAATCTTGATGATTTGACGATCCATATCTTTTCGTGATTTCGCATATCACAAATTCCTGTCTTGAGTTGCTTCCTTGACTCCTCCAACTCCCGATATCTGAAACTACGAAACATCGTGGTTTTGAATTTCACAATTTCATCATTCTTGTCGTGAGTTTCCTTGACACCTCAAACTCCCAGTATCTGAAACTCCGAAATGGAGATTAAGTCGTGGTTTTGCATTTCGCGATTTTCTGTCGTGAGTTGCTTCCTTGACTCCTGGTGTTTACGCTTCTGAATGGGATCCAATAATCACTTGTTGAACTTTCCAATGCCATGCCATTATCCCTGCGATGTTGGTCATGATCTTTGCCATCAATGACAAACAAGCATACTCTGCACTATCTCTTCTGATCTTATCGAGCTTGCTCTATTGCATCTTCCCAAAATACTTCTGGTGCCCACCTGGCACATTATTCCTATACTTAAGCCATCGTCATTTTTGTACTTTCCATCAATGACAAGAATACGTTGCCTATAAAACATGCCAACACCTTTGTCATCAATGGAAAATGTATCTTTCCATCTGGTGCTACTCCCCCTATCTGAACTATCCTTGGGGATACTTCCTCTGACTGAACTCTTCCTGAAACTCATCCCTCAACCTGAAATGTCATGTTTATGGTGCTTCCTCATGTAAATATAAGAAATATAAGATAAGCATTCAAAAACATTCATTTTGGAGTAGAAATTACTCTGAGTCTCTGGTGAAAATACTCAAAGGCTTCCATTGGAAGCAGTTTTGTAAACATGTCCGCCACTTGTTCTTTTGTGCCTACATTTTCAACTCTGATGTTCTTCTCTGCAACCTATTCCCGTAGAAAGTGATACTTTATTGGAAAGTTCTTCTTCTTGGAGTGCATCACTGGGTTCTTTGAGATATTTATGGCACTGGTATTATCACAATAGATTGGAATGGGGTCATCATACTCAACTTGTATATCTATGTAGAACGTTTCTCCATTGGTTCTTCATCGTTCATCGATGAAACCTGTCCAATCTGTATCTGTGTAGGAAATAAGTGATATATCCTTTCCTTTTGGATACCATAATCCAAACTCTTATGTTCCTTTGAGATATCTGAAAATCCTCTTTACTTCTAAGACATGCAATTCCTTTGGTGTTGCTTGAAATCATGCCACCTGTCCAACTACCTGCATTACATCTAGTATAGATGTTTTCACATATAGTAAGCTACCAATCATTGACCTATATTTCCTCTGGTCTGTAGACTTTGAATCATCATCTTTTCTCAACTTGCAACTAGTTTTCATAGGAGTGGTAACCAGTTTGCAATCTTCCATTCTGAACCTCTTTAGTATTTCTCTGATATACTTAGTTTCAGAAGAAAAAAATTCCTTGGTTTCTTTGACATATCTGAATAACCAGAAAGAATGATAGTTCTCCAAGTAATGAAATTTCAAATTCATTCTGCATATCCTTTGCAAATTTATGGCTTAACCTGTCATTAGTACTTCCAAAAACAATATCATCAACATTAATTTCAATTAATAAAATACTACCTTGAGTTACCTTTATGTAGAGGTTGTTGTCTGCACTTCCTTTCCATAACTGGTAGGGAGTTTTGTCATTGTTTTTTATGAGCATTAATATGTTTACTCAAACTTTGCAAGATGCTCATAAGATGGTTCTTTGGTTTGTATCAGCTACCACATAGACTCCCCCTGTCTATTATTCATATAATCTGGGAGTCTCTAAGCGAGATGGCTCAGAACAATTATTTCTCTGATGTGTATTCATCATCATCTTCATTGGTATATTCATCATCTCTCTGAGCTCTGACTTATTTCCTTCTATCTATGGATTCATCTCTCACTACAATGCCTAAAAGTACAATCTCTTGAACCTGTTCCTTATTTACCAGTCCTTCTTTTCTTTTAGTTATTTTCCAAACCTTTTTGTATCCTGCATCTTTCCTTTTCTCTGTAGAAATTTCTTCATCTCATTTTATTTCCAGTCTTGCGATCTCTAGGACTTGGTCTTTATTCACCTGTTCTTCGTGTTTTGAACAACCATTGTCAACATATCAACCATGCTTATTATTCTTATCTTGTAGAGTGAGTGTGCATTCTTCATTGTTATATTGATTCTTCTTTCTTATCCATGTTCTCTTCTAAGGCTCATGTCTGTGACTTTTTTTTGTTCTGTTGTGGTTCTCTAGGAGAGACTATCATTCTACAATATTTGGTTGTGTCCAAAGTTATTTCACTTATAGCATTCCAATTCCATGCTCAATGATTCAAACTCGTTGTAGCTTCTTCTTTGTGTTTCACTAGACCTTCTTGGATAACCATTTTGTGTATGTGTTTCAAATTTGTTTATGTTCCTTCTATTAGCTCTGCAACTTACAACTTTGTGTCCAAAATTATTGCATGCATAACATAAACTAAAAAAGATAGTTTGATACCTGGGAGATGAAGATATTCTGAAAGGATTTACTCTTATGAATCCTTCTTCTTCCTAAGGCCTATTTGTTTTTGTTGGTCGTCGATTCTAAAATTTGAATCTTCTCAGTGGAGGAGTGTCCCTGTAATCTTCCTTGTAGGTCTTCCTATCCCCTTTGATTGTTTCTACATGATGTTTTCGATATGTTTCTTGTTATGTTTCTTTGGATATTGATCCCTTTTCTGTCTGATTGTATCCAATTCCAGACTGGTCATGACTAGGCCTTTGACTACTGATAATGTCATCCAAAACTTTTGAGTTTTTATGCATATTTTTCTTTTGAAGATCCTTTCTCAATGTGACAATCTCTACTTCCAAATTTCCAATGATCATGTCCCTTTTTTCTAAATGTTCTTTGAGTGCTTCTTCAATTATTTTATATTGTTCTATTTGAACCTTCAATTCTGTGATGATATGATCTAGTTCTTGAGTTTCTTCCTTCTTGTCTAGTTCTTCTTGTAGCTTATTATTTTTCCTCTTTCCTCTTATTATAACTTCTATGGAAGTCAAAAATTCTTCTCGGTAGTCAACTTATGCCTCTTCATATTCTTCTTTGGTGTCTTCTTTATCAGAGTCTTCTACTGCCATGAATAGAACTATTTCTATATCACTGTCACTGACTTCATCTTTATCTGATGAGGAGATGTCTTCTTTGGTGCATAAGGTTTTCTTGAAAACTTTCTTTGTGGTTCCTTTTCCTTTATATGTTTGTTTTCTATTTGAGTAATATTCATCATTTCCCTTATTTTTCTTATGAGGACATTTGTTAGCAAAATGACCAATACCATCACAATTAAAACAAATCAATGGAAACCTACCTTTATATATGTCGTTGGTTCTCTTGTTTAATCTTTTGACAAAGTTGGTAATTTCTTCACCATCTTCCGAAATGTCATTGTTGTTGCTATGTTCTTTTTCCTTTTGTTTTCACTTTTTCTTTGATCTTTTGGATCCTTTGAAAGATGCTTCTTTTATATCTGGATTTTCATGTTCTGTTCTCATTTCATATGCTATGAAGATTCCATGTAGTTTGTCCATGCTTATTGAGTCTAGATCTGCTCTTTCTTCTAGTGTTGATATTTTAGGATCAAATCTCATAGGAAGAGATCTTAGTACCTTTTGAACAATTACAGATTCTTTAATTTCTTTTCCCAATCCTATGATTGCATTTACTATTTCATCAACTAGTAAGAAGTAAGCTGCAATATTTTCATCTTCCTTCATCTTTAGTTGTTCAAACTAACCTCTGTAAGTTTGAACCTTTGTTTGAACTTTTGAATCTCCTTCATAAATATTTTGAAGAGTGTCCCAAATATCTTTAGCAGATTTGCAATGTATAAATTTGGTGTATACCAATTCACAAATACCATTCAGAAGTGCATTTGTGGATTTAGAATTATTTTAACTGAGTTTTATTGCTCTTTCATTTGTCGAAAAAACTGTTGGTTCTTTGTATCCATCTACAACTGATTGCCAAATTTCAAAACCTTGTGCCTGTATATATGTTTTTATCCTTCTGCTCCAAAATGCATACTTTTGTCCATCAAATTGTGGTATTCCATTTTTATACTTGTTGTTTCTCTCCACGATCTACCTTTTAGTGGTTAAACTGATTTTTGAAGGAACCTACTCTGATACCAATTGTTGGATTACTAAGAGGGGGGGTGAATCAGTAATAGACCAATTCAATCCTTTTTAACCACAATATGCAAGTGTTATATCAATGTAGCATTATCATCCAATAGTTGTTGAATAAATAAACAGTGAACAAATGAAAAATCATACACATACACAGTACACCAATGTTTTTATGTGGAAACCCAAAGTGGAAGAAAACCACAGAATGTGTTTTCTTATATGTCTTTAAGAATTACATTCATTGGAAGCACCAATTTCCTTTGTTTTCCATCTACAACTGGAAGGAGGCTCCAACCCCTTAATTTCTCAGGCTACAACCTGAGGGAAGCTCCAACTCCCTAATTATCTGGCTACAACCAGAAGCAGGCTACGACCCCCTATGTTCTCCGGCTACAACTAGAAGGTGGCTACAACCACCTGTCCTTTCCCTATCCAACCACCCTGACGTATAATTAGAATGATGGAACCACTGTCACATTATCGTTGTGAGATATATTGTTGTAAACATGTACCAATCAATTTTCACCAAAAAACATGTACCAATAACTTGAATAATGCATCAACCATGCATCAACCATGCACCAACATGTACCAAACAACCTGTAATCAACCTGTACCATAAACAAGTCAATCAACCATGAAAAAACTTGTACCTCAACCTGTACCAATAACAAGTGCATCAACCAAGCATAACACAACAACTCATAATCATCACCAGGATCAATATGTTCTTTTAATAACATACCAATACAAGTATGCTACATCATCCATAAACCATGTGTCAACAATACTACTAACAAATGCCTCCAACCATGTACCAAGTATGTACCAATCATGTATCAACTACTCATCAACTATGACTCATCAAGATCTACCAACATCATCAACTATACACCTCATGTATGTGCCAACTCATCAACTACTTGTCTCAACCATGTACCCAACATGTACCTCAACCAAAATACCTCATCAATTTCATCATACAAATCTGATTTGTAACTCCGTAATAGACCTGGTAAATATGATCACATACCTGCAAACCTTCATTAACTTTAACAACAAGAGACTAGCATTTTCATCAAAGTTTACTTTAGTCTCACATGACTAGTTTTGGATTAGTCAACAACCCTAACTTGAAATAATCATAATTATGTACCTGTAATGAATAAAGATTTGAAAATACTACACAATGTTATTCAGTGTGTTTTGTGCAATTCCTCTAGGTGTCACTACTTGGAACTTCTCAAAAAATGAGTTATAGCAAAAATGACATACCTTGTTGAATTTTGGCTTATTCTAGAGAGAGAACTTGTATAGCGTTCCCCGCACAGAATATTTGTTTTATGGATCTGAAAATTGTAAACAGAATACTACAGACTTTAATCTAACCAACACATTTTGTATTACTAAATTTAGATCTTTTATGAATAATTTATGACGTTTTTACCCAAAACACATGTTTTAGACTAGTTTTAGGACTAGCCACAAACCCTATTTTCCATGGAGTGTAACTCCAACAATACAATGACCCACAAGTTGAAATTTGTACATAGAATACTACAGACTACTACAATTGTAAGCTAAAATTGTAAACAGAATACTACAGACTTTACTCTAACCAACACATTTTGTATTACTAAATTTAGATCTTTTATGAAGAATTTATGACGTTTTTACCCGAAACACCTGTTTTAGACTAGTTTCAGGACTAGCCACAAACCCTATTTTCCATGGAGTATAACTCCAACAATACAATGACCCACAAGATGAAATTTGTACCAAAAATACTTTCCTAATGCCAAACCATTCTAAAAGAAGCTTTGTTCTGTCAATCCTCAAAAAGAGGCAACAATCAAGCCAGAAGTAGAAAAACTTCTCAAAGTCGGTTTTATCTATCCCGTACAATTGATAGAATGGGTGTCGAACCCGGTTCTTGTCAACAAGAAACAGGGCATGATACGCGTTTGTATGGATTTCCATGATTTGAATAAGTGTTGCCCAAATGACAATTTCCCAACCCCTTTTATCGATCATAATGTCAATGCATGTGTAGGATGCGAAGTATTTTCATTCATGGATGGTTTTTCGAGATATAATTAGATTCAAATCAAACCCGAGGACCAACATAAAATGAGTTTTATTTTTCCTTGGGGTACTTTTGTGTATTGAAATATTCCTATTGGTCTGAAGAATGATGGAACCACCTTTCAGCGGGCCATGTCATTCACTTTTCATGACCTCAAACACATAGTCGAGGCGTACCTCAATGATCTAGCATCACGTTCTCGCAAGAGATCTAATCATCGTATCCTTCTATGACTAATTTTTTAGCGATGTCGCTACTATCGAATTCGCTTGAATCCTAAAAAGTGTAGTTTATGCGTGACATTGGATTGTATTTTAGGTTTCATTGTATCGACAACAGGGATCATCATCGATCCTCTCAAGGTTGAGGTGATAGTTCAATTATCTCCCCCATGCACAATACCCCAACTTCATATATTACAAGGGAAAGAAAATTTTCTTCGGCATTTGTCGCTAATTATGCCGAGATCACTAAAGGGTTCATGAATATTTTGAAAATAGGGGCCCCATTCTATTGGGATGAAGTTTCTCAGCGCTCTTTTGAAGAATTGAAATGTGCCCTGATGCCTGCCCCTCTGCTCCGACCTCCTTATTATAACATAGACTTCTTGTTGTGTTTGGTCATTGTGGAGTCGACCATCAGTATGGTCTTGGCTAATGAAGATGACATGATCAAAGAGCACATTATATATTACCTTAGTTGAGGCCTGGTTGAACCAGAACTCAAATACTAGCATGTTGAGAAACTTGATTTGGCAGTTGTCCATGATTTCCAATGGTTTCGTCACTACATTTTTCTTCGCAAGACCACCATCATTGTCGTCGTCAACCCTTTCCAATATTTGTTAACACGATGGGTCATTGGTGGAAATATTAGTATATGGATAGTAATCCTACACGAGTTTGACTTGGATTTTGTTTTTGCGAAATCCAAAAAGTCATTGGTATTTGCCAAACTCATTTCATAACTGTCGGTCGAATCTAGTATATCATGCCAGAAGAATCGCCTATTAATGGATATATTTTTTTAATTTCATCTTCGGACCCCTGGTATGAAGATATACTTGTGTATCTCCAAAATTTGAAGTGCCCCACTTCTGCTTCTCGTGATGAGCGTCGATGAATTTGACATTAGGTGCGCAACTATCTTATCCTCAATGAAACTTTGTATCGTTAAGGCGTAGATTACATTATTTGGTGAGGTCTTACACACGAAGAAGAAGAGCTCGTTTCAGGGATGATTTTAAGGATGGAAATTTATTTTAAAATATAGAAACCCCAGTGAATCTTAGTAATCCTTCATATGCCAACTATAAATGTTTGGCGATATTTTTGTAAAAATATTCAAATTTCTAAGGATTCTATATAGTTTGTATAAAAATTTTGGCGATTTTTAAGGTAAAATAATTTTATCCTATAGAATTTGGGTGAATCATTTTTAGAATAGCGAATCTTGTTTTGGGAAAAACCATGGAAAATTAGCCCATGAGTGAAATTTATCCCCTAAAATCATCCCTGGCTCGTTTTGAATGACTGTCACACTGGAGTATGTGGCGGTCATTTGTCTGAGTTGGAAATAGACCAAAATATTCTATGTGTATGTTAGTTCTGGCCCTCGTTAATCAAGTATTGTGTGGAGGTGGTCAAGAAGTGACACCCGTTCCAGGTCTTCTGTCGGAAGATGTAGGCACATCCTTCTCCTATGTTTCCAGTCATTGTTGTTGGTCCTTTCACCAAGTGAGGGACTGAATTTACTACGTGTCACTCGGCTTCACCCAGGTGGCATCGTTACATCATCGTAGCAGTATACTACTTCATGAAGTGGGTCGAAGCTATGCCAACGTTCAACAATGATGGTGAAACCATGGATTTTTTCATCTTTAATCAGATAGTACCAAGGTTTGGTATCCCAAAGGAGATTGCCACTAACCATGGAAGCCACTTCCAGAACAAAATGATGACTGAATTAATTTCAAATCTCAGGTTCAAACAGAAACATTTGTCACCCAACTACCTACAATTGAATGGTCAGTTTGAAGCTATGAATAAGTCTCTCAATAATATTCTTGAGCGAATGATCATTTCTTCCAAGTCAAATTGTCATTTGATGTTGTATTCAGCGTTGTGGGCCTATCGAATGTCTATGAATATTGCCACCATTTTTTCACCTTTTCAACTCGTATACGAGGTCGAAGCAGTCTTACCTATTGAATGTCAAATTCCTTCTTTAAAGTTGGCAGTGGAATTACTGTGAAACACGACAGTGGAATTACTGTGAAACACTTCACTGCTTGAGGAGCACTGATCCAGGTGGATATCGGTGGCCACCCACCTTCTCCAACTAGCCCAAAACATGTTTCTGGCAATTTTGGTAATTTACTATTTTTAGCAGTTTTTAACTTCCGGGGCCATTTTGAGG
>SNQJ01S0229422.1:0-13051 GCA_010110895.2 Picea sitchensis
GATTGTTGATATACTGACCAAGTACGCACTCTTTTGTGCACTCTCTCATCCCTTCAAAGCTAGTATAGTTTCCACCGCATTCATGGAGACAGTTCAAAAGATACATGGCAGCCCAAAGATTATTGTAAGTGACAGAGATCCCATCTGAAATTATCTATTTTTCAAGGTGTTGAGTAATCTATTTTTCAAGGCGTTGAGTACTTTTTCTGAGGTTTTTCTATGCTATATTGATATTTGGTTCTTAACATGCAGACTACCTTTTCTGTGTCTGGTACCCAATTTCAACTGCACCTGGTACTTAGAACATTTTCCCTATGCTTTTAGTGAGAGTTGTGAGACAACTGGTTTTCATAGTACAGTTTCAACCCGCTTCCATTCACCAAACCTTCCTTCCATTCCCCATTCAAGGTCTTCAACTGTGCATCTCCTCCTTCTGTGACATAGACAACCTCATATGGCCCTAGCCAATGTGTTCTGAACTTTCCTGGATGCTTCATGAATTTGTTGTTGCGTATTAGTACCAAATCGCCTTGCTTAAATGTGTTCTTCTTGATGTGTATGTCATGGTAGGCCTTTTCTCTTTCCTTTTGTACTTGCTGATGGAATCCTGCAATAAATATGTCTTCTTCTAGTTTGACCAACTACATGAGCCTATCTTGAATAGCACCAGTGTCATCTATATCTATAAAGGTTGCGATTCTTAAGCTTGGGACCAAATATTCCATCGGGACAACTACTTCGAGACCATAAACCAACTTATAGTGGGTCTGCATTGTTAGCTTCTTGCAAGTGGTTCCATAGGCCCATAGTACTGATGGTACTCTTAAATCCCAGTCATCCCTGTTCACACTACAAATCTTCGTTAGTGTTGTCTCCAAGATCTTATTGAATGCTTCAACTATCGTGTTTTCTTGTGGATGGTAGGGTGTGCTCTTCTAAGGATGGAATGAAAATTCCTTAGTCAAGGATTCAATGGTCTTATTGATGAAATGTGTACCTTGATCACTCATTAGGATGTCATCAAATATGAATCGCGCAATTGTAGTTTCACTACAATCTCTAATTGCTCTTGATTCAGCCCATCTGGTTAAGTACTTTGTCACAATGATTATGTATCTGCCTCCTGTGTGCTTCCCTGGTGGGTTTATAGGTCCCACGAAGTCAATGTCCCTTTTCTCAAATGCTTGTAGGGTCATCTACGGTGCTAAAGGGATTTCATCTCTTCTGGACGGTTTTCCAACTCTTTGGCATACATCACAGGCTCTGTAATAGTCCTTAGAATTTCTATGTAAGGTAGGCCACCAGAGGCCAACTCTAAGAACCTTCTACACTATTGATTTTCCTGCATAGTGTCCTCCTTTGATGCCTTCATGAGCTTCTACGAGTATCAACGGTCGCTCTGCCTCCATAAAACACCTCCTCAATATCTCATCAGGTTCCATCTTGTATAGTTGTCCAACTATAAGTGAAAAGTCTACAACACGCACTATTAGTTGTTTCTTCTAAGTGATTGTATATTCATTGGGTGACATTCCTGTTGACAGGAACTGGACTATCTCCACGAAGTGATCATCAATCTTTCTAATGGCCAACAACTGTGCATCCAACAATGTATCCTCCAAAATAGTAGGCTCTTCTCCATGTTCCAACCTCAACAAGTGGCCAGGACCTTTGTTCATTCTTCCTGGCTTAACCACAATCTCGAAATCATATTCTTGAGATAGCAGAAGCCATATGCATATTCTCCCCCCCAACACTGGCTTGTTGACTAGGTATTTCAATGTGGAGTGATGAGTAAACATTTTAAACTATCCTCCCAACAAGTAGTGGTGAAAATTCTGCAGTGCATACACCATGGCTAACCCTTCTCTCTCAGTGGTGGTGTAATTAATCTCAGTTGATGATAGCTTCCTTCTAGAAAAGGCTAATGGGTGGTCAATGTATCCAGCTCCCGGTTGTGCTAAAACAACTCCTAATGCAATAGAATATGCATCGACATGCACATGAAATTCCTTTCTCCAATCTGGGAAAACCAGAATAGGCGTAGTAACCATTTCATTAGGGGAAATTTGGTTGAAAATTGGTCCTACCAACCCTAATACAAATTCCATGTCATCATGTGTTAGCCAATCAAAATTTTCTAAAATTTAAAAGAGGTGCATGTCTTAAAAAGAATTTTATTATATAATATGGAGATAATCACAATTTTTAAATAATATATTGTGTATACTCTACACGTAATCTCTACCGCCGCTGCCCAAAATTCAAAATTTTCTTGGTTATGGAGCATCGAATTAATGTGCTATCCCATTATGCAATAATTATAATAAATGAAGGAATGGTGTTTTGAATAAATGCATTTACAGGCTTCACATTAATTCTTTGGTGTGTTTTAATGCATTGAGGTCAGCTGAGACAGAATAGTTATATTAGTGAATCAAGTTGGTTGTTTCTACTTCTTTGACCAGAAATCAATAGTTGTTGATACCCAGAAATCCATCAAGTTATACCGCTATGTCCCGAATGAAGTGCCAACTAGACAAAGATCTTGGATTTGAGTTGTAAGGGATTTCTCCTTGCCTAGATATTGGGGTTGCGATTGAACAAGACGAACAACAACTTGAATCGCTGAAATGCGATTTTAGATTATGGGACTAATTTCTGCGTTTTCCTATGGATGTTTCTAGAATCAAACTTGTGGGTGTTTCTAGAAATCAACTTGAACTATTGTAGTTCTGAATCCAGCTTTGGTGGATCAGGTAGCTTTCTTTTTAATTTTTTAACTAAGAAAGATTCAAAATTTGTTGAAATCATGGACAGTTTCCAAAAATTTCTAGAGACCAGCAAGAAATAGCAATAGCGAATTCTGAAATTCATCCTTCAGGAAACATCTTGGAAGTCATTTCTGGCATAGAAAAATTCAGGATCCATGAAACAAGTATGAATCAACAAATTCAATAGTTTATTGAAGTCTTTACCTACCTTCACATTTAGCAAGAAATTCCACATAAAACAAGGTACTCATTACTAAATTTAATAAACGTTTATTTAATATTGTTGAAGATGAAGTTTCTATGTTTGAAATTAGTACTCTCAACCAGGCATTCCAACATGTCATCACCATTGAATGCAAAGTTTATCATCACCATAATTTTCCTTCACCAAGAAACCCTAATTTTATGCCAACCCAAAATTGCAGTTCTCCTACAAGCCCCATGTCCTCATCACCTCGCTCCAAAAACCTTAATTTCACTTCCCATTAATCCCCTACCACAAATATATGGTGTCCCTCTGATATGAATTGCAGTCACTCTATTGCAGAGTATCAAGTCCTTCATCACTCTACCCCTTCCAAAGTGTGACTTATTGATCACTCATACTTAGAATATGAAGAATCCCTCTTTGAAAATTCCTCTCCTTCATATTCAAAGGTGTTATCCTTACCAAATGATATAACATTTGATCCATCCCTCATTCTTCTCATGGAGCACACTATCTTATCTCGCATCTTCCTCTTAACCCACAACTACCAAATTAAATACTAGATAGACACATTTATCATCGATAATGGAAATCAAAAGAATATGGTTTCTAGAATCCTTTCTCAACATCTTAATTTCCCTGCCACACCTCACCCTTCCCCCTACCATTAAAGTTGGGTGCAATAAAATGGACCTCGTTTAGTTGTCCACCAATGTGGTGCCATAAAATTTTCAAATGACCCCTTGAAATATATTGTAGCTTTTGATGTCTCACCTATCAATTAATACAACCTCATCCTAGGCCTCCCCTGCCAGCAACAATGCCATTTTATCTACAATGTTCAACACAATATCATTTCTATACCCCTCACCAACAAACTGACCAATTCCAATACCTTAGCATCAACAAGCTATTTTCCCTTCATGTTTTCCCTACCCCTCCCCAGGCTTCTTTATACATTGTGAACCCTACCCCATGTGTTCTGACAACTTGGATACCACCCCACCCACTTCTTCTTCCATTTAACCAACCTATTTTTTCTCTTCTGCTATTGATTTCTCTAGAAAATCACCTATAAGTCAAGACACTATTGGTTGTACCTTGGTGAAAAGTTCATATAATACATTGCTAGATTCCACAAGGTGTATAGTTTTCAGTGCACAATGGCTCAATGCTTAACCCCAACAACTCCTTTTTTCCATAGAAGTATCTTGTATGACGCATATTCATTCAAAGGAAACTGTCATACTCTAACTATCATCTACCTCCTTTGATCAAATTATCCTTGATATCTTCCTATAGTAACATATAGCTATTCCACAGAGCATAGATGCAACTACTACATATGGATCAATTTAGGGCATCACACACACATAGCCACCACATACACACATAGCTAGATCATCAACTCAACAACACTAGTTCCCACCCCACTCAGACATGATTTGCTCTAGTTTTCTCAAAACTACCACATTCATATTTTTTTTATAGGTGTGCCCCATCAACATAGTAACATAATTTCCACTCTTTCTATGATCTCCAGACATGACGATAAACTTCTAATAATTCCCCATCCTACTACATCTACAAACTCTATCAAACACCTCTCATCTTCTTCATTGGAAGAAATCAACATTTGCCCTCTCATTCAAGTGCAGCCAGACCTATAGAATATTTATAATCATAGGAATACCCTTTATTGCTATCCTACTCTATCACAAAGATGTATTTTAGCTCCCTCTTGGTTTCATATAGGTTTTATCCCAACACGTGGCACAAGTATGGTTCTCAATATATTAATTTGAGGGATATATTATATTTTTGGCCTATAGTTTCATAGGAAAAACTAGTATTGTCTTTGTGTATCTACAAGAATTGATGGTTGATTCAGTTATTCCCTTAGAAATGATTGATTTTGATTGAGACACAACCCAATACCATTCTCAATGATCTTATCTCAAGGTGAGGAGTATGTGCTAGAATATGAAAACATTAGGGGAAATTTGGTTGAAAAATGGTCCTACCAACCCTAATACAAATTCCATGTCATCATGTATTAGCCAATCAAAATTTTCTAAAATTTAAAAGAGGTACATGTCTTAAACAAATTTTTATTATATAATATGGAGATAATCACAATTTTTTAATAATATATTGCATATACTCTACACGTAATCTCTGCCCCCGCTGCCCAAAATTCAAAATTTTCTTGGTTATGGAGAATCGAATTAATGTGTTATCCCATTATGCAATAATTATAATAAATGAAGGAAATGGTGTTTTGAATAAATATTAATGCATTTACAGGATTCACATTAACAAAATTCTTTGGCGTGTTTTAATGCATTGAGGTCATCTGGGACAGAAGTGAAATCCCTATATGTTCTTGTTCAAAGGTTTAGAGGTTGTAGAAAGGTGCATTGAAGGAGCATAATTTGCTAGCTAGAAATCCACACTATGTTGCTGAGCTGAGAAAGATTCACTGTCACTACCATACAGGTCGAGGGTTACTACGGTCCTTGTAGATGTTGCTTGAGGGTTTAGTGGGTTGTTCCAGCTTTGAAAGGAGGTTCTGAGGTGTCATTCCAGCCCTATTAACACTTGTGAGGAGGGTCGAACCTTGCAATTACTTCCTGGAGAAGGGTCGAACCCTAGATCTGGTAGCATAGTGAAGACCAAGGACAAAGGGGAGATGAAAGAAGGACAACGAGGGCATTCTGGAGGATTGGAGTGTATTTCTATTACAAATTGTTCCTATAATAACAAACAAATTGCGGGTAATTGAATTATGTGAACAAATTCGGGTCGAAAAATCCCACTCTCTTCGTTACTAGAAAACCTTCACTTTTCTTTGCACTGAACCTCACAACATGCTTTTTTTTTGTTTTGTTATTAGCTTTTCATGATTAGAATAGTTGTATTAGGGAATCAAGTTGGTTGTTTCTACTTCTTTGAACGGAAATCAATAGTTGTTGATACCCGGAAATCCATCAGGTTATACCGCTATGTCCTGAACAAAGTGCCAACTAGACAAAGATCTTGGATTTGAGTTGTAAGGGATTTCTCCTTGCCTGGATATTGGGGTTGAGATTAAGCAAGACGAACAACAACTTGAATCGCTGAAATGTGATTTCAGATTGTGGGTCTCATTTTTGCGTTTTCCTATGGATGTTGCTAGAATCAAACTTGTGGGTGCTGCTAGAAATCAACTTGAACTATTGCAGTGATGAATCCAGTTGTGTGCTCAAAATCATTTATAGACCAATGGATTTTTTTCTCAATCAAATTTTTTTCATTTGTAGCAAGGGCCAGTGGGTTCAATTTCATCTTCAGATGGTGAGAAAAAACCAATAGGATGGCATCTAGCATATGGGTTCACACCCCAAACTAATACAATGGTTGTTGGAATAGGGGTAATTTTCTCCTATTCCACCTGGATGCCCCAGGCATGGGGCCTCCTACTTTCCAATTGCCAGGAATCAAAACCTAAAGGGAGAGTACATTCATTGAAAGGCCTGGTCAACCAGAATGTGAGTTCTACATAAAGACAAATGACTGCAAATTTGTCATGACATGTACATACTGTCATTCTAAGGAGAGGATCATACCCACACCAAACTGTGTGTTCAATCCCCTTGGTCTACCCTTATGATCTGTAAGATTTTGCTTGTTTCTTCCACCTTGTTTTGTTTTANATTTTTCTTTATAGAATTGGAAGTAGACCATTCACTTGATATTTCTTTGATGTTGACAATGTTTAATGTTCTTTAAATTTGAAATATTACATTGTTGCATGGCATTCCATGTTTCTATGCACTTGTTGTGGACGAAGTTTAGTAGTCTTACCTTTTAATACTTTTCTCCTACTTAAATAGTAAATATTCAAAACTTCGTGGAAAGAGTCTTAGTGGTGCATTTAAAAACTACTTTTGTAGGCACCCTTGTTACATGTCTGAGATATAAAATGAAGAGTTCTTTTTTGTCTGCAGCTTAGAAGTAGTTTTAAAACCATGAAAATAACACTTCACCTTAAATATGTAGTTCTCAATGACGCATGTTTCCTTTGATGAGAAAGCATATCTGATTAGTAGAAGGATCAGATGCTTTCTTGAGCTACTTTAGCTCAAAATAGGTTAACTTCATGTCTTAAGGAAAAATAACTCTGTGAGTAGTATAAGGACTTGAATGTTTGAAATGAAGATACCTTTTTGAGGCAGAATTTGGAGGTGAAACTTTAAATTTCACTACTTATATTGCTATATAAGTTTTATATTCTTAACCTGGCATAAGGTTGGACTAAACAACTGACGTGCTTGCTTAGTTTTGGGTATATACCCACTGGAATTGCATTACTGTTTATGTTAGTAAAATTCCTTCTTTATAGGTTGCATTTGTTTCCCATAACATTGTACTATTGTCTAGTTCCTTCTTTATGTAATTCAGAATCTCAGTGTGAAATCTATGGATCATTTGATTAAATAGGGGGGCCTAATGTGCATTGTCTTCACTCATTATGGTATTTGCAATTTTGGACCAATCTGCAAAATTGATCAATCCATAGGACACTTGAATTACTGTCAGTCAATCTCTTCGCCAATTGATATTCTAGTTAGTCATCACCTGATAGGATCTTGATTGGTTCTTATTGCTTCAACTTCTTTATCTTCTTCTTAGTAGTTGAATTTGGTGGAGAAAAGTCTATCGACTTCTCTTCTACATTAGAAATTCATCAACAACCCTTTGGTGTTGAAAATTTAGGCATAGATTCATAATGTTCCACTTCAAGAAGAAAAGTGGGTTTTTACCTTTTTTGCAAGGTTGACAAAGACCACTCATTTAAATGTGAATGAACTGTCTATCATGTCAACTATGTGCATAAACCAGGCTAACATTGTCTATTCAGGACATAGCTTATTTGCCAACTAAGTGCCAGATAATTTCTTCCTGAGAGTTGTGACCAGATATGTTTTGAATTTGGTGGACATTATGAAGTTCTTCATAATTCTCAAAGTCCCCATTTTATGTTGATGAGGCTGGATAAATTACATTCTAACTAGAAATTTTATTAGTCTTTATTTCCTGCCGTGAAGAGGATATTCTCTTCCTTGTTGATTGGAGTAAACATTTATCTTTCTATTTTTTGGGGTAGACTTTTTAAACCCCATGACCCTTAATAACCATTCATTTTTCCATATCCTTGTGCAGTCTCAACCAATAATTCCCTTGTGAGGCCTGGTTTTATTTATTGTTCAGTTATGTCCCTTTCATCCTATTGTTTGTGCTAGAGTTAGTCCAGTATTAATTGTTGCATGTTCAAATGAATCCTCAGTTCCCTTTCACCATGTTTATCTTCTACCATTATACTTGTATATCATGAGTTTGGTTTAATTGGTTTGTACATTACTTTGAGAAACCATTATCCAGTGAGAGTTATATTTGCATATTAATTTGGGGAATTTCTATACTTCTTGGTTCTCTAGTTTCTCTTAATTTCTGTGATCTTATTGTCCATTAACATCATTGACCTTTCATCAGATTCCATTTTTCTTTCAAGCCATGTAAGTTCACCTCTATTTATTGGTCATCATCCTCCCTTCTAGCTACTGATCTGTACAATCTACATGCTATTGTTTTATTTATTTTTCATTATGAAATGCACCTACAAATTACTTAAGTCTAACATGTCTTTCAATGTCTACAATATTTTATATAATTCTTTAGCTGTATATAGCTCCTCCTCCAACAAAGGGGGAGTAAATTGAGACAAGAAATTTCCTCCCAAAGAGTAGGAGCTTTATACAGGTTGCTATTGTTCAAACATTCATAAGGCTTGCAATTTCCTTGTTTCAAAGCAACTTCCTTGTGGTGGTTGGGGAGAAAATTATCTTTCATGACAAAGATAAGGTCTATACACACGTGAAAGGTGGAATATCACACATAGTAAACACAGGTGGAAAAACACATGGAAATTTGAGTGTTCAAGACCTCAAAATCAACAGTCAACAGTGGATCAAATCCATATTTGAAAGCACTCAACAAATTTCAAGGAAGCAGTTTCAATAATTCCCAGATTTCTAGTCACACATTCAACTAATTAGATCGAATATTTCCAGATTTTATGTTACCAACGGCATATTCAAATCCACCTTCCCAAATAGAAGATCTAAACAAACACGCAGTAGTCTGAATTAGAACGTATCATTTCAATATTTTATGACTCATTTGAAGTTTTATTTGTTTAATAATTAACTATATTCCTAAAATCTGTAATAATTATGTAACGTTCACTCCATTTGGCTTCCAAGTTGGTCCTATAGGATAATCCCATTAGGATTGGCACAACAAAACTCCTTTAAATCTTTTTTCCCACTTAACACTGACTACTATCATGTCTCTTGTTGCTAAGATAAATAACTATATTTGGCCAAGGGATGTGCCTACTATCACAAACTCATCATTGCTGCCAAATAGAAGTATGAAAAAAATGAATTTTAGGAGAATCCCAAGGCTTTGTTGATCCTGTTGATGTAAAAAAACACCTGAGTCGTCTCTAAATATTATAGATTGTGGTTTTATAACTTATTTCCAGTCAATTTCAAGCCCTATCCTACCTTTTTAAAGCCCTATTTCAGATGTATCCTACCTATTGTTTTCTGATTCAAGCCCTATCGCTACTCCCTCTCTAATGAATTTATGAAATTATTGTTCCTTATTGTTATTTCCAGTTATAAGGATGTTAGGATTTTCTGGGCAGTGTTTGTTGATTACATATGTCATGTAGCTCCTATTTTTGGCTTAGGTATTTCAGCCTAACCTTTCTAAAATCCCCAAGAAACAAACCTAAAAGATAGGGGGATTCACGATCCTTGTTGTTGTGTTCACTACAAAGAAAATGATGAATCTCTCTCACTCATTACTTCCACTTGTTCAGGAGGTATAGGATGCTACTTCATTTATAAGGAGATTTCATTTTCCTTCTATGATGGTTCTCAATGTGGAACAACCTTTGATGCTCGGGCATATTTATACATTAATGGAAGTAAGGGGAAAGGAGTCTTGAGAAGTGTTCTGAATTTGTCGCTTAAAAGTTTTCTGTTGAAGGTGGATTCATAAGAATAAAACATTTTTTCAAGATTTGACTTCAATGTTGAAAGAAATGTAGCAGGAATTAATATCATGATACTATAGAGTAACAAACTATCCTTCTTGTTCAATTATGTTGTTTACATTGTTGTTCAATGTAGCATTTTTATACTCTTGTTTAATTCAGTTGTTGATGATTTTATTTGATTCCCATACAAAAATCCCATAAAAGGCAATATAGGAATTCCATTTTAGTTAATTTGAAATGTTGTTGAATTGAATTTCTTGTTAACTTTTTCCTATGGATCCTTGGTTTTTTTCTTGCAGTGAAATGGGAACTCGTAGACCTTCAGGAAAGCTGGAAACTATTATAGTTGAGAATGAAAAGGATGAAATGGGTAAGTGGATCATGTTACGGGTGTCCATTGGATCTTGGGTTACTTTGCAACCATCAAGGAATCTAATTTGGGCAAAAAAAAGAAGACTGAACGATTTAAAATGCCATTAGAAAGGTGTAGTAAGGGAATTTAAGTGGTGCCAACATGGTGAAAAGGTGGAGAAGGTGCGTATATCTCATGTGTATGATCGCAAGGACATACTCAAAGAGTTTGTTTCCAAACAAGAAATGTTTCCTCAAATTGGACTAAATTGTAAGGGCTCGTCATTTTGTAAGCATTGAAGTTTTTTTCTTTTTTTTTTTTAATTTGGGATTTGAGTATTAAAATATGAATGCCCTAACTTAGATGGATACTTAATGTGGTTTATATTTTTTATGTGTATCTTTGTGCATTTCTGATTTTGAAGAATGGCAGCCTGCGGAGAGTATTACCAGTATTTTATGTGTTTTCCATTCGCAAATAGGAGAGATACTCTATGAGGGAAATAATTCCATGTCATTGAGGGAAGAAGGGGTTTGGTTTTATAATCATGATTACTTTCTTCCACGTAGTAAAAGGGTTGGACGAATTGAAGAATATAAGTTACCTACACTTTGTGAAATTGTCTTACCAAATTCTAATCCAACATTAATTGATTGCACACGTTCAAAATTAGTTCTTGAAATTCAATCTGGTATGCAGGAGAAGGGTGGTGCATGTGATCATTTTGGCATGCACTTACCATTTTTTGTTTTTGTTGAAGTGTTCAAGGAAGAGGACTCTATTCGAATGACTAAGAAGACATATTCTTGCACAAACCCCTCTGACATGTTATTATCCAACTTATTTTACTCTGGATGGAATACAAGATTACATGGTGTGAATGGAGAGCAATTAAAATGTGTGTTGAGTATAGAGACACTTTGTTTTAGGTAATGTTTTACAATTTTGGTTTTTCCTTTTCGTTGACTTTCACAATGTTTGACATCACTTTCTAATTATTTTTTCATTCTCTTTAACCTATAGATATTCAATACCGAGACAAACTCTCTATGTTTCTTTTAAGTTTCGGCGTTTTAGGTAGATAAGGGAGAACATGGATTGGATTTGGATGCCAATAGAGCAAGAAAATGATGATGGCACTCATACTCCTCTAATATCCATTGATGTTTTGAATGGTGCACATTTCAAAACATTGCACATGGAAGAAAACTAGAATTTGTTTGAAGTTAGAAGACACCTTGAATTCGAAGAGGAATTGAGCCTTGAGGAAGACTTCTATTTTATTCACAATGGAAAAAGGGTGAGAATTGGATAGTTTATGTATGTTTCTTCATTTTATAAACATAGCGTATTACTTACATATTAATGATTTCTTTTAGACAGATTGTTAAAAGACGAGAGAAGAGCATCATGTGCAAAAGTTGTGTTCATCCCTATACATTAGAAATTAGAGGAACATGACACAAGGTGAATCCTCTCCAACCATATGTTAGGAAACTCTTTTGATATTAGTTGTGATCTCTATATTTTAGAACTAATTTTTAAATTTCCTACTTCAATTTATTTTTGCAAGAGAAGGTATAATTTTTTTCACTGAGATTTTTTCACATAATTTGTATTACTTGTTATTTATTACTACATTTCTAGGCCAATATTTGATGAAATTCAAGTGTTTTAACTCAACCTCTTTTCATCACATGTAAAGGGAATTAAATGGAAAATCAGATGGACTTTCAAAGGCTGGTCTACAGTTGGAGAATGGACAGTGGCATATTCAAGAGCTTAAGGATAGCCAACACTTTGCATGTTTTCATCCCACTTTGTTTTGAGCTTATCCTGGATGGAGGAGTATATATTGATGTTGATGTAATGGGGATTTAGGAGGGTTACTGGTTTATTTTGATTATCTATATGGAAAATTGTTAAAAACTTTTTGATAAATCTAAGTTTAGAACTTTGAGTGTTGTTCAGAGACTAGTTTTTTGCTCCCTTGTGGAAGCCAACATTTGTAATATTGTATACTATCAAGAAAATTCCAGATGGGAAGTAGTTATTTCTGTTGAAATAATGTAACTACAAAGAGTATTCTTATTCTTATTTGATATATTATTCATTAGATCAATCCCCATTGTGGATTAATCATGTTAGCTATTGTAATAGGACGAAATCCCCTTTTGTGGATTGGTCACATGATAATTATAATAGGCAAAATAAGAAGTTGGCCCCAACAGATATTAAAGAGGCCCCAAAAAATATTAAAGGTGGTTATAACCACCCAGTTGGAGAAGTCGGCCCTGCCAATGAAGAGACACTTCACACATGCCAGTTTAATATAAATAAGGAGGCTAGCCCCTCACTTAGACACACAACTCACTTTCTCATTGAGAGACAAGTTTCAGATCTGTTGTTAGAGAAGAAGGAGAGAGAGTGGTGCATATTTGGGAGAGGATCTTCTGCATTAATTTAAGAGATCTCTTGGCATTGTATTGGCTATCTATATTAAGGACGTTTTGCTGGGTTTTCTTCCCCTAGAGGGTTTCCCAGGATAAATGTTGTGTCTCTTGTGATTGTGTATTTCTCAGTGATCTTGGATTATGCTATTGTTA
>SNQJ01S0229426.1:0-14359 GCA_010110895.2 Picea sitchensis
TCAAGGTGCAAAGGGGGGATATATATATCATCACTTGAGGATATGATGAACAAGCACCTTCACAATATCCACCTCATATTGTCCATATTAGGATCATTAAAACACATGGAGCTTTGCAATGAGTTCTCCACCCACATTGAAAGGATGAAAAGGAAAATACACATAGTTACTCGTTACACACACCAACTCATCTACACGACGTCCCATGAACGCTTCGGGGAGTTTTTGCGGTTGCTCAGTGGGATAATTATTTATCCCCTATTGTTTCAGATAATTTCATCTCCATTTTTCAATTCGGCTATGAAAAACGAGGGTCTGATGTATTTCGAATTGCAAGCTTAGAATCCATATCTCATTCGAATCCCATTCTTCCTTCCTCAATTCAACCCTTCTCTCTTCCTTATTTAGTGAAATTGTCCTCTGATGTTTCATTCCTTTCAAGGGACCTACATGTAGTGCTCAAGCCAGACATGTTCGTCTCACCTAGATTTGTAGATTTTTTAAATTTGTTACTTTGGTCTGCTATCACATCTCCTTTCTCTACCCTCACGAATCTTCCATCCCCTTTTTGTCAGTGCAAGGAAGGATTTGGAGAGTAGGAAACAAGCAATTAGTTCGAGCAAAAAATCACAATGGAAATTTTAAGGTAGAAAAAACAAATACTAGACACATTATAAGCCATCATCAGGGATATGTTCTACCCTCACCACTCTTCCATCCTCTTTTTGTCAGTGCAAGGATTTGGAGAGTAGGAAACAAGCAATTAGTTCCAGCAAAAAATCACAATGGAAATTTTAAGGTAGAAAACACAACTACTAGACACATTATAAGCCATCATCAGATATGTATCTAGACAATGGCCATCCACCGCCGACAATCCTAGAGCCTCATTGGTACCTAATTCTAAGAGTCTCCAACTTCAATTATCCCCTCTATCTACATGCATGAAGATAAAAAATAGTATGATGGACTTCTTGAGTCCATGGTGAAGCCCCATAAAAGCCTCCCAACACATGTAGCCACCCCCCCCAAATCTGAACTAGTTCAAGATATTCTTTATTTAGTATAGCTTATGAAGTATATATATTTTCTTATCTAGGTTCAGCTGTTTCAGAATTTTCCTTTGGATTCATATTTTTAAGCCGATGACTATTGGTTAAATCTGAATATCTCAATGGGCCTTTGAAACTCCTTTAATAGGCAAGAAACCTCCTTTATACTCATCCTTTGTGGGCTTCAAATACACCTTTTGTCATTAATAAAAAAAAAATTTCAAGATTTCATGCATATATATATATACATATAATTTTAATATGATAATTTTCATGTCCCCACAATGTGCCTTTTGATCATGCACCTCTTGAGGTCATGCAACACAACGATGTTTCTAACTTGGTTTCTTGGAACAAAAAATGATACTTCATGTGGACTGGCCAACAACCTAGAATGAAGTACACGGTATGCTCTAGGTGAAGAGGTGACTTGGCAAACTGAGGCAAGGGGAAAGACCTTTGTCTAGAAATGAAGGGGTTCGATTAACTGAGAAGAATAGGTTGAGACAATAGTGGGCGGCTCAAAAAGACCAAGAGGAGTTGGACAACATGACGACAAAATAGACATAAAAAAGGTTTGTTGCATGGAGATGTACTTTTTTAGTGATCTAACGTGAATAGTTGGTTTGATCACCCAACCAATTTGAACTTGAGAGGATCCAATGTACATGACACATAAACAACAGAGTCGAAGTATCAAACCATCATGGGTCAATAGCATCCAACACTTGGGCACACTTTGAAGAACTTCCTATGGAGAGTTTCCTTAACGACAATAGTTAAGGAGACAACAATGCTTGAGAATTGATGAGATCCTGATATGGGTCAGAGATGCCATACATATCGATGTATGTTGTTGGGGACAAAAACTACTTGGATTGGGGGAGGATGTAGGGTCTCCCATGATTTCCACCGAGCATGTACACTCCTTGGGAAGATTTGACAATGGAATAGATGAAGGGCACAAGGGAAGTAAGTGATCGGTTGGGCGAACAAAGACATTTAGGTGTGATCAAGGGCACCTTGGGCATGCGATGGTGACATGCAAGATGAAGGGGCCACACACCTTACTTGCCTTGGAACGCATTGATCTAAGACTTGGGTTGCATTTAGTAAGGGTGGGGCAGCTTGGGAACATGCCTAAGGAGTGGACTCATCTGCTCTCGACAACATGGGTGCATCGGGTGTTGAATGACCCCATGGACACATCCACGAGGAGTTATGATGATAGACACAAGAAGATCGCAAAAGGAAAGGGGAATGTGACCAAGGATGGGGTGCATCGCATCCAAGAGACTAATGATTGATGGGCACGCAGGCAATCGTGGTAAGGTGAGGCGATCCGTGTGATTTTGTTGAGCTTGTAAACCGAGCCAATAGTGCTCATATTGCAATTGTTTTTCAATAACAAAGACTTAGTTGGATGTTAGGCATGGTTTGTGTCGCCTACATTATCATGTGTTTGTGTTCATTTGTTCTCATAGTTGTTCTCTTGGATTCCAATGTTCATGGATGCATGCTTAAATAAGACTAAGTGTTAAACTGTATTAACTAGTTCAAGTGGCAAGAGTTGCACTAGAGTAGGAGTGTGACTCACATAGCCTAGAATGAAGTATGGGTATGCTCTTAGGTGAAGAGGCATAGTCCCATTTAAGCATTTTTGGTGCCACATCCTAATAAGAATTGTCAAGGTGCCACATGCCCTCAGTGTGTGTGAATGATTGCATGATCTGATTGGGAATCATGTAAGATTTTGACAATAACAATGATGATTAGACTAATTTGAATGACTAGTAATATTAGTAATTATAATTAATTTGAAGTCTCATCCTTTAATTGAAGGTATTTACTATTAAATTTTCTAAAAATATATATTTTAAAAATAACACATACATTGATTACCATTTAATTCATCAATAATAATTGTAATCATTTAATTCATAAATCATTTCATACAATAAATTTAATTATTTAAATATAATAAATTATATATTTTAAAATACAATATCATGACAACAAATATAATCATTTAACTTTTAATATAAAATTAAGTTATATTTTAAGCATATAAAGTATATATTTTTAAAGTTTAATATAATCACAACAAATATAATCACTTAACTTTTTAAATATAATATATACCACATTAGGTTTAACAATTATAAATGAAATATAACTCAATCTAATATTAATATAATATATACTACATTAGGGTTTAACAATTATAAATGAAATATAACTCAATCTAATATTAATAGATTAAGTTCAAAATATATTGTGAATACACTATAATAATGGGCTGTAAGGTAGTAATCTTCACAATAAATTGTTACTAGCTTACAATTTTAAAAAAATAATAATTATAAGATATCTCAGCAATAAATTTAGTAAAACAATAGAAACACAACACTAAATTTAGAAAAGAAAAAATCACAACACTAAATTTAGTATGAGGAAACTATGTTCTAAAACAGTAAAAATTTGGAAACTTGCAACGTCTATGCTTTTTGTGCCATCAGTCTCACAAAGCAAAAAGCATCGCAAAGAAAACCCGTAAGTCTATGTTTTTGTGCCATCAGTCTCACAAAAGCAAAAAGCATCATTCTCAAAAACAAAAACATTTCAACAGAATTTTGAATTTTCTGAAGCCAAATAATTTCACAAAAAAAACATCACAACTAAATTTTAAATTTTTCATAAGCACTTTATGCCGTCAGATTCTAACAAAATTGGTTGAACGGCCAAGATGCAACCGATCCAACCAAGCAAGCCGGTGTATGAAGTTGTTTGATCTTGATCGATTGGCCAAGCAGTTTGTGCATAAAGCAAATGTGTTCTTCTCAACCACTCATTTCTGTATGTTCTTTCATTCAATGGAGATCAAGTTCTGCTCGCATGCTCTATGTATGTTTGTCCCGTAGCTCTTTGTGTATCCCTTTCTGTGTATATTGTGCGTCTATGTGTATGCTGCTTCTATGTGTGTGTGGTGTTTGTTTGTGGATGTTCTATAATTGTATAATTGTGTGCTGTCTGTTTGTTTGAGTATGTTCTGTAATTTTGTTTGTGAGAGTGTCCGATCACTGAGGGACGAAACTGACAGAGAAACCTTTGGATGCAAAGAAAAAAAACCGTATGGGGTTCGATTGATAGCATATGGATGTAAAGAAAAAAGGTGTGGGGTTCGACTGACTGCAAAGAAAAACGTCTAGGGTCTCGATCGACAGTATATAGTGGAAGTTATCGTACATTGTCATTACCACATGCATGTTACCTTCCAGTCACCATGTTTGGTTCTTGCCCAGTCATGTAAGTTATTCATTTTGCTAAGTATTAAGGTGTTTACCAGATGATTAATTTGGCTTCTTTTGAGGCCTCTATTATGATGGTAAATTTTGTGGCAGGAATAATGTTAAATTTATTGTTATTCATTCTATGAATTTGAGCCAGAGAAATTTCCATTACTACCAGGTACTTTAGATTAACCTGTAAAATAATGGCCCCAACAACTATTCCCTATTCTTTAGATTTTTAAAAAATAATTTTAATTTTAAAATAAAATGTTGATTTAAAAAGTAATATATAACAATAATGTGGAATCCTTTTTAAATTATTCATTGTAGTTAAATATTGTAATTCAAATAACAATAATATGGAATCTATTCTAAAATATTTAATCTAATTTTCAATGAAGTTTACATTAAATATGTATTGTGTACTAATAAGAAAACAACATCATAAAACATAACATTATATAAAAATTCATCATTGAACCCGTAAAGAACTCCAAAATCACATACATAAATTAATTGAGAGAATAAAGTAAAAGAACATAAATTAATAAGGTGATTGAGAAAGGAAGATAGATACTAGTGAAGTTGGAAAGTTTCTGAGATGAACATTTAGATAGATGTAGTTAATGTAGTTCTATGAGTAAAATCACAATCCTCTCTCTTTATATAGTTTATACTTTAAGTGTATTATTTAGAGTTTTAAGCAATATTCCTACCTTTTAAGTGGAAAAACAACAATTTTTTATCAACCATTTTGTAAAATTAGACATGCCAAGTGCACCCAACAATATTTGAATAGAAAATATGAAGGGAGGTGCTTCTAGAGCATGATTATGTAAGAGTAAAATAGAAATAGGATTGTGAAAGACAAGAAGTAAATCAATAAATTGATGTTGACTTGGTCATTTCATTATCCATTTGTATTTCTTATTGATCATAAAGAAGGTTAATATTATCAATGTAGAAACATTTCTCTTGGTATTGTTCATCCACTTAACAAACTATGTTCATAATGTTTACTTATCTAAGTAAACCAAGTATAACTAATTGTGAGGTAATAACTATTACTCCTTATTACCTTATATAACAAATCATATTAATACAACTATATTCTTAAATTGCAATTTAGGTGCATTTATTAACAAGTGCATTGGATAATGTTAGGATAAATTTGATTACATGAGATACTTGGATAGACAAGATAACTTGAATGTAATTGTGCCCCAATCACATGGTATCTATAAGAATTAAGAGAAAACTAGCTGAATACTTACAACATTTAATTATTAATTATTATTATAACAAAACTAATATCCATAATTTAACCCTCACCATCATCAAAATAAAATAAAGTTTTAAATTTAAACTCATCTTAAAATATTATTATTGTTATTATAAATAAACAACTTATTATTATTATTATTATAAATACACACTTTCACTTTTCTTTTTAATTTTATTTAAAAGAAAAAATTTTAAACCCATGTAAAAGCACATTTAATAACTAACCCTTGAAATAAAAATGGAAATAACTTTTCAAAAAATAGGTCCAAGTCTCCACAGATGAGATAGAAAGGTTCCTTTATCAAAACAAGTACTAGAATTATGTTGAAGACGAGGACACGGTGGAAATTCAATAGATAGAGCTTTAAATTCTGATTTCATTTTTATAATAATAATATAATAAAAAAAAAAAAAAAAAAATTTGATTTTTTATTTTATAATAATAATATTTATTTTTAATAGTTAGTTAAGATATTATTATTTCTATTTATATAATAATCTATTTTAAGGTCATGGCCAAGCCGAAGACAATCAAATTGGTGTATGAGACTCTTCCTTTGTTTGTGGGACAAGGGACTTTCCTCCCACTTTTTTAATAAAATAATGTGTTGTAAAACAATGTCCTATTAAAAATTTATTAGTTAGTTGATAAATTGATTAATTATAACTTTTTAAAACATATTTTAAGAAAATGTAAACTTATTTTGAAGACTGACCTCAAGCATTAATCTTTTTATTAAATTTTATTTTTATTTAATAAAAAGAAAAAAAAAAAAAAAAGTGTTGATTAATTAAATCATTTAATTTAATTATTATTATTTAAAACACATTTAAATGTGATGTCAGAAACTTATTTCGAACCTTTTAATGCAAACTTATTTCAGACGGCACGAGACAGGATTGCGGGATGGTTTAGATTTCAATGGTTAGAAATCAATAATTTTAAAGTAGATTCAGAATTAAGGTTGATCAGTGAGCATGTGAATAGACTCCTCCATGAATTTAAAATTGTACTTTATAGGCAATTGCATTTTCGTTTAAGCCATATCGCCTTAAGGTTTTTTTTTTGAGATGATGCACCCACATGAAGCCAATAAGGTAGCTTCATGGGAGGTGGAAAATTGGGCTTCCTGAATTAGATGGAAAACTTTGGGCATTTTTTTAGGGCCGGTTTTTCGTCTCAACCACCATTAAATCTAATCTAAATGACACAGACTACCGAAGGACCAAACAACTAAGGGAAAAGACTTGTCAACTTGTTTAAGGGTTTATGTATAAAAAAATGATCTCCTATCAATCTAAACCTAAATTAAGGAAACTATAACACTCAAAACCAAAATAGAAGAGAGATTCTAATTCAACAGAAGAACAAATTGGCGAGGAGGGTCATTAAGTTACCAAGAACCGCAATCATATCTGGGCCCTATAGCTCAACTGATGCCCCATGGAAATGTTCACCTTCCAACCCTCAAACCGAAAGTGCAAGGTCTCAATCACCTATGACTAAGGTGTATATATATTTCAAAGACGATTTAGTTTGTTTGGACCCGCATGTATACATTTGACGCCTTTTTCTTCAATCTTGATTCACATATTTTCTTCAGCTGTTGATTTTAGCTTGACAAAGTAATGATATTCTCTTGATGCAACTTTTCTAATGAAATAATTCTTATAAACTTATTCTTGTATGCATAATACCTTTCAACATTCCCCTTCACCCACTTCAGGGTATGCTTGGTGGGATTACTTTCATTGTCCTATTTTTACTAGAGCACGGCTTATTATCCTCGTATCATTTTTTTGATAATGTTTTTTGGCAATCTTTAGTATGGTCAAATATGAATTGGTACATTTTAAGGACATCCTATGATTCATCTCTAAAATTAATGTGTGGGTTGTCCAGAGGAAGATAGGGTGCAAGTGAATATGCTTCCAATTTTATTCAATGTCATTTTAATGCCTAGATTTTTTGATTGACCCACAATTGTATTAGGTAGATCTATTTTTATACGAACAAAACAATTGTATTTTCTAATGTATCACAAAACTATATTCATACCATTCAAAAAGTAGAAAGAAGCTAACAAAAAATGTTATTGAAATAGATGATATAATTGTCACAAGAAAAGGCTAAAAAAAGCATTGTTGAAATAAATGCTATAATTGTCACAAGAAGAATACCACATGCCACAGTAATTACTTACTGTATATAATCCATGTTTTTGAAAGTAATAATTGGTTTTAAATTCAAAGGAAAACAAGTCACAGTTTTGGAAACTTTTGATAGATAACTCACCTCACTTCGTCCAATGGAAGAAGGAAGATTAGAAAGAATCAATCATTCCATGCGATGAGGCCACAAAATTGTATGGCATTGTTGACCTCCCAAAGATGACAAAGAACCCACAACTATTGGCAACATAAAATACTATTGAGCATTTCATTGTCTACTAAAGAAAAATTAAAGAAATTTGTCCATTGTTTCTTTGACCCATCGATCTTGTTGTTTTGGATGCTAAAAATGTAATTAGAGAGATTTGAGAAAATTAATTTTTATTCACCTTATGTGGATGAAGCACAAACCCCTCTCTTCCTATTTTCTACTCTTTCCATGAGACTGTCGAAACATAAATAAGGTATTGCAGCCATCTGGCCCATCAATGGGGAATCAAAAGGAATCTTCCCATCTTCTGGCTAACAATCAGTCCAAGTTTTCCTAATGTAGCCATGAAGGAGCATGGATTGTACTCAAGGGAGTCTAGTCAAGTGTCACACTTTGCTGCAAGGGAGAGAGAAGCATTCCTGCAGGGAAATATATGGTTATGCCATAGTTGGAAGATAGTCATGTAAGCCAAGGGGGAAGCGTTACATACAAAATGGTAGAGGAGGGTCACATATGTAATGGTAATAGGGGATGAGTGGTTGTGATGGGCATAGGATCACTGCATACTATTCCACTACACATAGGGATCACCCAACAATCAGTCCAAGATTTGCATGAGTTGTACTCATAGGAGTCTGCATAAGCATCACCCATCACTATAGGACAGAGATAACCACTGATGCAATGGAAATATATGCGGTGAAATAATCTTTCCCTATTTTCCCTAAATATTTCCAAGCATAATAATATGTGATAGTATTAGTTGTATACTCATCATTTCCAAATTCCCATTCACCTCGCCACACCATCTTTTGAACCATATCGCGAACTCCTTTGTCTCTTCCTTTCTCATCTCTCTCATCTCTAAACTGTAAGTTAACATTGCTTTTTCTTTTCTCATCACATACCTATAGTGATTTAGTTAATGTGAATATTCATTGGTATAGTAGTAATGGGTAACTATTTTGGTAAATGCTTGTTGAAATTTATATCTATTGTGGACCGGAGTTTAAGATCATGTCCCTTTATAATTACATTTTATTTGAGTATTCGATATATATTTATGGATAATGATTCTATTCATACTGAATAGATTAAAACATGAAATGTAATACAAATCAAAACTTGAAAGATATAGTGAACACAAATCTAGTGTAAAAGAATTGTAGATAACTTTATCTAGATATCTAGTGATTTTGACAATGTGCATATTTATCAATATGGTAGTAAAGGGACACTATTTTGTACATTGTACATACTTGTTGAAATTTATGCTATTGTGGACTAGAGTTCAAAAATCCATGGTGATGCTATATCTCTTTAGTGAGATGAGTGAAGCCTATAAGGGATGATGTGTCCCCTGTAAAAGTAAGTCAAAATGCAATGCAAAACTAAACTTGAAAGATACATGTAAGAAAACCCATAAATGTTAATTAATAAAATCCAAACGACATTGTATAAGCACTTTTTTGAAAATAGAAACTTCTTGTATTTGTATATAACAACATCATTTCTCTAAATATAATATAATATATTTGGTGGAGGAAACTTTTCAAAATCAATTTTCTTTGCATATATTTAAATAAGATAGTCATGATTTGTTTTATATAGAGAAGAAACCATGGTTGCCTACTATAAAATCAATATCATAGAGAACAAATTTCAATGAGGAATAAACCAAATTTCATTTAATAAAAGAAAATGAAATTTAGTTTATAAAATTTTGATAGTATTCAACATTAGTTTATCTATGAATAATTTATAATTTCCATTATCTTCCTCCTTTTCTTTTTCACATTTTCATTACATGTTTAGTATTTTAGATTAAACAAGAGTAATAAATAAATCTAGTGATATATAAATAAATAAATTATTGAAATACAAAATTACAAAAAAAAACTATAGATACTTTAAAAGTGTTATATAGAAACTAGATTTAGATTAAATAGTATTAATAAATAAATCTTGATATATAAATAAATGATTGAAATACAAAATTAAAAAAAAAAAAAACCATGGATACTTTAAAAGCAAGTTATAGAAAACCTATTTAAGCAAGAAGTTCCTCCAAGATATTTGTAAGTTGTGTATCCATGAAAAACATCAATTACTCCCCATGAATAGTTGAATCATTGATTGATTCTCTTCCTGGTCATACATAATTATAAAGGACAAAAACACAATATTAGAGTGTCAAGGAAAAAAAAGAAGAATTGGAACTAATATCAAGGTAGTAATGTTAGATTGAGCCTTATCGATTTCAAAGATAATGACTTAAAAAAATAAAAATATTGATTTACAAAGTGATATAAGTAATAACAATGTGGAATTTATTCTAAATTATTCATTACAATTAAATTTATAATTCAAATAATAGTAATTTGGAATATATTCTAAAAATATTTAATGTACTTCATAAAAAAAAAGTTAGACACTTAGTATTTTTGTGAGCTAATAAAAATAAAATATTTAATCTTAAAACAACTCAAAAGTCACATAAGTTGATTGAAAGAGAAAAGTAAAACAATGAACATTAATAAGATGATTGAAAAGGAAAATAAAGATTAATGAAGTTTGATATTTTGTGAGATGAACACCTAAATGTAATTGATGTAATTTCATAGGAAACACAAACCATTTTTTGTATGTGTTTCTGTAGCATTACTTAGATCTCTTTATGTAATAACATTTTTCTATAAATGGCAAAAAGCAACAAATCTTTCTGTTTCATCACTCTTTTGTAAAATTAGACATACCAAGTGAACCCAACAAACTTTGAATAGATAATATGAAGGGTAGTGTTTCTGTGAATGTGATAGTGTAAGATTAAAATAATAATAGAATTGTGAAAATAAAATGTTTACTTGAATTCAATTTAAATTAGTTCATAATCCATTTTAATCCATTTTCTAGAATAAAAACTAACAATCCTTATAACATTATATAACAAATCATTATATAACATTATATGAGCTAAATGTACTTGTGACCCCAATCACACTTTATCTAAAGAAATTAACATGAAATTAATTAAATACATTATAACATTTAACTATTAACTATTTTCATAACAAACAAACATCAATAATTTAATCTTCACCATCATCAAAATGAATAGACATTTTAAATTTGAACTCATCTAAAATAATAACAAAAATATTATTTTTATTTTTATTATAAATACACAATTTTTTTCTCCCCCTCACTTGTAAAAAACAAAGATAACCAGGCATCTAGAAATTTAAACTTCAGAAAGCACATTTAATTTTTTTGTCCCCTCACTTGTAAAAAAATAACTAGGCATCTAAATATTCTAAGCAAAATCACATTTGATAACTAACCCTTGATATTAAAAAGGGAATAATTATATTGAAGATAGGATACTGTGGAAACGGATATAATATCCTTCACAACCAAAGAACATTCTCAAGTTAATGAATATAAATTTATTTTTATTTAATAAAATAATGTGTTATCAAAAACTTGTTGTTGGGATTAATTAATATTTTTTAAAAACACATTTTCATAGAAAATTCATAGTTAGTTAAGTTTAAAAGCTAATTCTCCTCAATATTTTGGAACCCAACAACCAACTTCATTGAACTAAACTTATTTCGGACATCGGAGAGGATTCTGGGATGGTTTTGATTTCAGTTGATTTGATTGGAATTCATAAATTTGAATCCAATAATAATTTTAAAGCAGATTCCAATCAAATTTCAGATTTCAGAAATAAGGATTTAGGCCAAAATTAACTGAAGAATTCAAATGCGAGGACTGATCAGTGAGCTGCAGTGAATAGACCTCCAGAATTTAAACTTGTACAATGAATTTACTTTATGTACCTAATTCCACTAGAAGCTGTATCGTTCAAGCTTTTATTCGTTCAAGCTTTTATTATCGATGCACCAATGAAGCCCATAAGGAGCTTCGTGGGTCGGCTTGGAAAATTTGTCTTCAAGGTCTCATTCAACCAATCAAGTAAATCTAATCTAAACCAAGATAGACCTAGAGAAGGCCCAAACAAGTATGGGAAAGACCTGCTTAACTCTATTTTAGGAGATATTGTTTATATTAGTTAACAACCATTATTTATGTAAAAAGTGGTTGATATCCATCTACCATTTTCCACTTTTTAAATTAATGGCCGACGTATGATATCAACCAATTTCACATAAATGTATGTTAGTTGATGGCCTAGCACAGCATCACACAACCATGAACATATTTTGAGACAATTTAAATGTAATATTTAAATGTTATTTAGTACTACTTAATTATTATTTAAAATAAAATAATTAAAATTTAGTTAATATTCATATAAAATTAAATAATTTAATAATAATACTTAAACAATAATAAATAATACTAATTATTAAACAAAAATAAATTCATATATTTTTTTATTAGTTAATTAATATATTAGTGAATTAATTAATTAACATATTAGTTAATTAATCCATATTAGTTAATTCATGTAAGTTAATATATTAGTGAATATCAATTAATAAATATATTAGTTAATTAATTAATTCATATTAGTTAATTCATGTAAGTTAATATATTAGGTGAATTAATTCACTAATATATTAGTTAATATATTAAAAAAATTAAATAATTATTTTTAATAACTAAATTATTAAAATGATTATTTAATTATCAAAAATTAATTAATTAGAAATTATTTAATAGTGATATTTATTAATTAATAAAAATAAAATTATTAATTCTCAATTGATTATAGCTAATAAAAGTAATATTAAACAAGAATTATTTATCAAGCAGAAAAAAAAAAAAAAAAAAAAAAAAAAAAAAACATTATTAAAATAATACCTTAATAATTAGAAAATATATTTGTATATTATAAATTAATTTAGAAAAATAAAATAGTAAATAACAAATTATTTAATAAAGTTAATAAAAATAAAATAATAAAAAATTATATTTAGTAATAAGAAAGTACAAAAAAAAATAAAGACATTGTTAAGATAATACATTAATAATGAATTATTTAATAAATAAAGGAACACAACACTAATAATGCATAATCACATTAATGTACCAATTAATTAGTACATTACATTAATAATATGTAATGTATTAATACTTTAACAATATATTAATGTATAACCTAATATATTAACGTAACATGTAAATAATAAATATATTAAGAGTTGAATTTATTAATAAAAGTATAAAATAATAGACTGCAAAATTATTAAAACTAGTCAATTATTAATTGTTTAATAAAACATATATACATTAAAAAAGTATTAGAATTTCAAAAATAATAACAATACATAACATTAAACAAAGTATTTAAATTGATAAAATATTATTAATAATGCATGAATAAAATAAAATACATTATAAGAAACACATTAATATATTTAAAATAGATTGATGTATTATTTAAACTATACATTAATGATATATAAATGGATGCATAAAATACTAAATACTAATGTGCTAAGTATTAAATGTATAAAACAATACTTACTACAACAATGCATTAAATGTATTAATGCGTTAATGTATTTAATGTGTTAATGTATTTAATGCATTAACGCATTTCATGCATTAATGCATTAAATGTATTAATGCATTAAATGCATTAAATGTATTAATGCATGAAATGCATTAAATGCATTAAAGCATTAAATGTATTAATGCATTAATACATTAACATGTTAATGTATTTAATAAATTAATGTATTAATGCATTAAATACATTAATGTATTAATGTATTAATGCATTAAATACATTAATGTATTAATGCATTAAATGCATTAATGTATTAATACATTAAGACATTGACACGTTAATGTATTTAATGCATTAATACATTAATGTATTAAATACATTACTCTATTTAATAAATTATTATATTAATACATTAATGTATTTAATGTGTTAATGCATTAATACATTATTAATGTATTTAATACATTAATGTATTTAATGTATTAATGCATTAAATGCATTAATGTGTTAATGCATTTAATACATTAACGTATTAAATACATTATTAATGAATTTAATACATTAACGTATTAAATACATTATTAATGTATTTAATACACTGACGTATTAAATACATTATTATATTGATGTATTAATACATTAATGAATTAAATACATTAATGTATTAATGCATTAAATACATTAATGTATTAATTCATTAATGTATTAATACATTAATGTACTAAATACATTAATAATGTATTAAATACATTAATGTATATTAAATGGAAATATTAAATACAGTATTAATAAGTATTAATACAGTATTAAATACAGTCGTAAATAAAGTATTTGATATTAATGTATTAAATAATGTTAAAAAATA
>SNQJ01S0229427.1:0-14359 GCA_010110895.2 Picea sitchensis
GCAAAAGAAAGAAAAGGACTGGACACCACTCAGGAAAACGTGTTCTTCACGCTAATCCTATCGGCACCAGGAATGTATTTCTTCCATTATCATATTTCCAGTCTGCTCTCATGATCATATTTTTCTTAGCATTTTCTTTTTCCGGCATCTTCATTCCCGATTATTTTTCTTTCTTTTTCTTGGCATTTTCCTTTTTCCGGCATCATCTTTCTCGATTATTCTTTCTTTCTTTTTTGTGCAATTATGCATTCCTTACTTTTACGGACAATCGTGCGTTTTCTATATTTTGGTGGCATCTTCTTTTGCTTTTAATGTAAGGTCCTCCATTTCTCATATTTTAATACGCTTTCAATTTAAGGTTACACGTTAGATAATTGTGATAGAGTTAAAGTTGTATACCTTACCTCGATCTTATTTCAAATGGAATTCATGAGAGCGCAGAGACACACAATAATAGTTTAGTTTGTATTGCACGAATTACACATATATCACACTTAAATAAGTGTTGTGTTGTGAGATCCAACTTATTTCATTCTTGGAGGGAGAGGTTGAGAGAATATCTTAGCATCCTCCAACAAACCCAATCTAATCTCTAAACTCTAGTATGTAGCATTAATTAGGCATTATCTCTAACACCCCCCGTTAATGCCTACATTACAAAACTTCACAAATTATATAACAGAAAATGTTACAACACTTCGTCTCGCATAATCCTCATCAAAGCATATACCCACTCTGATGCCTCTGGATTGCGCTCTTTCTCTTCCTCTTCTTCAAGCTTTCCTTTCAACTCATTTAAAGTATAAATGTTTCAGATCATCATTCATGCACTTGTACAATAAACAATATTGACAAACTCAACTCAATGGGGCTTCCATGGGAAAAGCTGTCAAGTAATGAATCTTCAAATACGTTGAAAGATCTTGGAACCATTTCATTTAATTTTACTTTAAAGTATTTTACTTTTATGCCTATTCTATTGTATTTGAATTTTTAATATCTATGCTTAAGAAATATGGAACAGATTCAAGATTTTTGATATATTTCAAAGAAAACATGAACCTTTGTTGTTTCAAAAATATGGAATAGATCCAACCTTTGTTTAATATTCTATTGTATTTGAATGTTTATTGTCTATGCTTTTTGGTCCTTTTTCCCAGGAACCTTTGTTGCAGATCATTTAGACAGAAGTTTTCTAAGTACCATGTTTAAACTATATACACCCCAGGAAAAAACTTTCTCGTTCGCATATTAACGTGATGCGCCCGCTACCACAAAGTCATCCTCTACATGGATACCACATGTACTTCAACTTGCTTCCCACGTGTCTGTACTCGGTCCCGCCATAGCAATGCATTTATTCCCATTCCAACCTAGTAGGGACTACGCTGCCATACAACACTTGTTTTCTATAAGAAATACACATTTGTTATTGATGCATATGATAGTCCATTAATGATCATTAATGTGATGAATTTTGGTTCATATATAAAAGTTTTGAATTACAATATTTCACGAGGAATGATTGATAAATACTATGACCTTTGAATTTTTATATACAAATATAGTTTTGTATATGTTAGAATATAGAAGATGGTGTGCTCATTTTACCATTGACGATACCCTCGTCACCCAACCGCAGTAGAGCCTCCCTCAGAGCACCTTAACCTTGACTTTGAAATTCCTCCGGAGAAGCAAACCCTAGGCTAGATGAGCCGAAAATATTTTGTAATCTAATATTTTACGAGTTTTTGCATATTGCGATGTTAATTTCTGCGTGAAATAGTGTTCATTATCCTCATGTTTAGTTCGAAATTGTTTGATTCAGAAATTTATTTTTATTAAGTTTTTGGAGAATCTTTGAAGCTCTGCATTTGTAGCTTATCTTTGAAACCACCGAGCTGTAGCATAAAATTTTGAAACAATCTTGATATATCGCGTACTAGCGTAATAGATCTTGAAACTCTTCTTTGTAGTAGATCTGAAGCTCTTCTTTGCATGAAAATAGATCTTTGGCTCTTCTTGTAGTAGATCTTTGAGGCTCTTCTTTGTAGTAGATGCTGAAGCTCTGGTATATGATCTTTGAAACAATTTGTAGCATATCTTTGAAAGCGATCTTTGGCCAGGATTTAGCATTTAAATTTGTTGAAAAATCAATGGTAGGTGGGATTTTGAAATATTAACATAGTATGGTGAGTTGAAGCGGTGATAAGCGGAAAGGCGGTGATCACTTCAGGGCGTTTGCTGATTTGTGATTTTCAGCGAGAAAAGAGGGTCATGGCCTCTTTTGGTTTGAGGTTGAGAGCCAGGACTTGATGAAGCGTGATTTTGGTGATTGGAGGGAGAGGATGATCTTGCTTTTTGCAAGAAAACGAGTTGTGAAACATTTTGGAAAATACCACTACTCATCATATTGTGGTACCTACAAATTTACTGCTCTTCGCACGACCTAAGAAGAGTATCAAGGCTAAAGATTTATTCTTGATGCCATCAAGGATCATTTGATTCCTCCGCGGAGGCAAATGCCTATGAGATCAATAGAGTCTTGTTGACTGGTGTACCCGATGCAAATGAGAACGAGGAAGAGATGGTTTTAGAGGAAAAACTAAAGAACATAAAATAACTTAAAGGCTGAAAATGTGAGTCACATACCTTACATAGATTTCCAATTGGTGAGGGATGAGAGAAACTGGGTACGTAGGGAAATATAGTATGATGATCTTAATGAGAGCTTGACATTGAATGGGTGTTTTCCAAACAATAAAAATTTGCATTTTGTGGAGAGCATTGTTGCTAGGGAGAAACTACCCGTTGGGAACGTCTTTAGGATGACTTTGTTCAGGAGGAGACGCATAGAGGTTATGTACATAGCAGTTCATCCGCTAGTCATGAGGAGGAGAATAATTTCACATACCACTAGCAAGAAAGAAGTTCGAGAGAAAAGGTCAAAGGGAGGGGCGAATGCCAAGGGTGAAGGGAAGAAAGGTATGAGCAAAGTCAAGTGCTTTGCTTGCCATATAAGTTGGGCACTATGCGGGGCGGTGTCAAACAAAGAAGAAAAACAAATAGCGGCTTGAGAGGTGGGAAGGATTTTCCTGGGATTTGATAAAATTTTCCTTGGTGCGTGTCATATGGCGAGGACCACTACTCCGGATACTTGGTATATTGGCGGTGGTGCCTCGCCGCTATGACATCGGTTAAGTGAGCGCCAGCGGTGCTTACCGGTGTGGAGATGGCAGGGTAGTGCTTGGAGTTGACCGGGAGGTCAAGGTGGCTTTTTGTGGGACCGTATCATTTCGTAGGGAGTCTTTGCCTCCCATGGCTTTGACATAGGTTCTTTATGTATCGGGCTTGAAGAAGAACTTAGTGTCAGTTTCTAATATTGAGAAGAAGGGCTATGAGATCTTGTTACATGATGGTGATACTTCTTTTTTCCCGAAAGGTCTGCTTATCACTTGACCAAAGTTATTGAGTGCGGAACGCGATGAGTTTGTACAAGTTCTTGTTCCAGCCCGGTGAAGCGTGAGGATTCATTCTACCCGGTATTGATGATCTATGTGAATATAGCGGAAGTTAACACATTGCACCATGGGGCTTTCGCGAGTTAAAGGGAGATGGTGGCCAGAGTTCCAGTCCCGATTCGGGGAAACACCATGAGTTGTGCAAAGGGTGTACATTGGAAAAGTACGCAAGGCGCTTTTTTAGAAGCGATTGTGATGAAATGGCGGGGATACTTGATGCTCTGTGATGGTCAGACTCTTGTAAGAGGAAGCGACGAGGGAAGAAATCGAGTCACGAATCGGACAATGGGGTGATATACTCCGGGAACTTTATGGATTTACGTGGAGGGGCATCGAGGGTTGGTATTTGCCCACAGCCCTTGGCGGAGATGGGGTTCTTTGAAGGAAAAACGCCGAGAGGGGCCATTGTTGGGGCTGCGAGAACCATGCTACATGATCGAGGGCTGCCACTATTTCTATGAAATTTGAGCATGCTACAACTGCTGATTTATCTGCGAGAGCGAGGAGATCCTCCCACGAAATTTTATTAAGGAGCATGATGAGGCTTTCTTTGGGAAGAAGCCATAGGTGGGGCACTTTTGGATTTTGGGTGCACCACATATTCATATCGCCGAGAGGAGAGGACAAAGGCGGAACCCATGGCGAGAGAGGATGCTTGTTGCGTGCGATTGAGACTTCAAAGGCTTCCGTGTTACCTTCTTCCCTCGAGGAAGAGCTGTCTTGAGGGATGCTTGATTCCAGGGGAGGCCGGAGCCTTTAGGAAGTCTAGAAGGACAGAGAAGGGTGGCTGATCTTCATCACCGGTCCAGGTGAGCCCGTAATGATTCTGATTGACCACGAGTTCCGGGGCCACCGGTTTCGGTGGCGAGACCTGAAGTTGGGTCCTTGAGTCACCGATCCACGAGGTTGAGGATCGAGGGTAGCGGCGGGGTTCTACTACAGGATCAGTGTCTTTAGCAGATGGGGTTGAGCAGAGAGAGTCCCCTCCATTGGACACTACCCGGAAGGAGAAGCCCAAAGTGGCGGGACGGCTGAAGTGATACCGCCACTGAGTTTACGATTAGGAATCTAAGGGAAGCTGATGAAAGTAAACCTCCCTAGAAAGGTTTCACCGGCTTCCATCAGCGATGGTGGCGGTGTTATTCGAGCGGCTCTCCATCCTCCATCCGTCCATTTCCATCTCCCTTCCATCCATTCCTTTCCTTCCATCATACATGAATCTCCTTCCTGTTCCATTCCATCCATCCTTCCATTTCCTCCATTCCATTCGGGGCTCCATCAGTGGTCCGTCCATCCTTCATTCCGGGTCCGTCCATTCCATTCCTCCATCCGTCCATCCATTCCATCCGGTCCAGCAAGATCTCCTCCATCCTTCGTCCGTCCATTCCATTCAATCCATCCATCTCCATTCCTCCATTCCATCCATCCTCGGCTTTCCATCCTTCCGTCCTTTCTTTCCTCCACTGTCCTCCATCCTTCCATTTCCTTCCGTCCATCCATCATCATCTTTCCTCCATCCATCCATTCCATTCCATCCGTCCTTCCTTCCTTCCTTTCCTCCGGCTGTCCTCCATCCATCCATTCCATCCATCCTCGGTCCGTTCCTCCATTCCTCCATTCCTTCCTTCCATTCCTTCCATTCCTCCTTCCATTCCTTCATTTCCTCCTCCATCCTTCCATTCCATTCCTCTTCCATTCCTTCCATGCCTTCCTCCATTCATTCCTTCCTCCTTTCCTTCCTCCTCCTCCATTCCTCCGTCCTCCATCCGGCTCCATTCCTCCATCCGCTCCGTCTTCCTTTCCTCGGTCGATCCTTCCTTCATCCATCCGTCCATCCATCCTTTCCTTTCGGGGTCCGGCTCCTCCTCCGTCCGTCCCTGATCCGTTTCCTCCCATTCCTCCGGCATCCGGTCCGCCATCCGTCCGTCCTTTCCTCTTCCTCCGTGTCATCCTCCTTTCCTCCGTCCAGTCCTTCCTCCTTAATCCGGTCCCTCTCGTTACTCTCATTCTAAAGATCTTTCTTTGAATTAATCTAGTTTACTAAAATTTTGCGTTTTAATTTTTTTCATATAGAATTGCAGATCATATAGGCCTTCAAACCTTCTAAATTCAAATTCTATTAGAATCCCGGAAGATTGTTTATTTGATTTTGGACTCTTTCTTGATTATGAAATAGAGGAAAACTTTGAAATAGGGCTCGGAATCTGTTTTCATTGGGATTAGTGTCTTGGAGGAAGGATCAATGCCCTCATTTCCTTGTTTTTTTTCGAATTTGGGCAGAACTTCAAAAAGGCTCAATGGCCTTATATCTTGTTTGTCTTTGCTTCAAAGTATATCTTTTGAAGTGGGTCCTTTCCCTTGATTTTTGGTTTGTACTTTGAAGAAGGCTAAAATCCTTTCCTTTGAAGTTGGGGAAAATATTTGAATTATCGTAAAGAATTTTCTTTGATGATCGTGAGTTATGTTTGAAAGTGCCCTGATGAAGTCTGGGTTAATTTTCAAAGAGGTCAATGGCCTTCATCTTTTGAGGTTGGGCCACTTATTCGAAAGAGGATTGGTGGTGTATCTTCAAAGATCGGGTGTATCTTCAAAATTGGCCCAATGGGCCATCTTTGGAGAAGCCTTGGTGGATTTTTTCCTTCGAATTGAGCACAACATTAAAATGTGGTCTATGGCCAATTTCGAAGAACACTTAATGGCCTTTCCCTTTGAATCAAGCACAACTCCAAAATGTGTCCAATGACCAATTTTGAACAAGGCCCAATGGCCTTTGTCATTCGATTTAGGCACAACTTCGAAATGTGGAAAATAATCAATTTCAAAGAATGCTTGATGGCCTTTCCCTTCAAATTGGGCACAACTTTGAAATGTGGTCAATGGCCAATTTCAAAGAAATACTAAAGGATTTCCCTTCGAAAATCGGGCAAGACACTTGAAAGTGGTTGATGGTTAATCCTTTGAATGGGCTCAATGGGCTAATATTTGGATAGGGTGAATGACATGATTTGTGTGTGTGTGTCTTTTTACCTGCGATCTATCTGATGAAAAATGATCCAATGCAAATGAAAAAGGGGGTTGCATGTGGTCTTCAACCCACAAAACAAGTTTATAATCCAAAGGGAATGATTCAAGGTATCCAAAAGAAGTTGAGTTAGATAAAATGACAAAAAATACCCCATCTCCTCAATGTGGTGATCAAGGGGGTTAGAGATATGACAAACTCCCCAAGTTGTTGTTTATTTCACTATGTTTGTTGTAATATGTGGAAACTCCCCATTGTGATTGATTTATCATGTTTGCATAATATGTGTTGAATAGCAATCAATTGCCGTTAGTAGCTCAGTGGTTGTGAGGAAAAGTTGTTAGCCTCCCCAACCAAGTTCAAATCCCACTAAGTTTTTCTTAGTGCTCTAATCATTGATGAGTTATATATGATGTATTCATGAGTGTTGAATAACAAAACTCTAACATATAATTCCCCTCATGAAAATATTAACTTATGTAAAGCCATGACTAATGTGTTTTCAAATTGAATTTCATTTATTATCATATACCATATTTTGTTAATACTAAGAAATTAATCATATGAAAAATTATTAGAAATATAATAATATTTATATCACAATCAAGTCATTAATATATATATATATATATATATATATATATATATATATATATATATATATATATATATATATATATTAATATACTATTTTAATGTAATAAGACTTTATATAAGTACTCAATAATAATGAAATTAAATTTTGTTAAAAAATATAAATTTGATTTGATAAAATATCTGAGTTTATAAAATATAAAATTTAAAATAAAAGAGTAGGAATTCTCAATTTATTTTATTATTGTAGTGACTACATGGCATATGTTCTAAGTGAATTTTATATACAAGGACAATTTAATGAATGTCACGAAGTATTCGATTCTTCCATTGAAAATTATTAAGAGCAGCCAATCACTCATGACTTTTGAATATTGGCCTCCAAGGCAACTAAATTACATAAATTCGGTATTGAGAACCAATACCTTTCAAATACACAAATTTATATAGGATTTCTCCAATGGTCAGCAAAATCTGCCACATTTGCACCAGTAATGTAGTATGACATTTGGCCATTGACGAACAACCTGTTTCTGTCCCTTCTCTCGAGTCGGAAATGATCGCACAGTTCGATAATATCGGATCTCTCACCACGTGGGTGGCTTGGAAGGCGGCCAACTCATCATGTAACCACAGGTAGTCGTTACAAGCGACCCACTTCTTGAAGACCCAGGCTGAGAAGCGTTAGCATTAATGAAGTAGTAGGGAACAAGGAAGGTAGCTTGAAGAACCGGCCTGGGAAACGTTGCAGTGATTTGTAAGCTGGGGACAAGCCGAAGGGTAGCATCGTCAACAACCATCCCATTCCGCCTTGCACGAGTCCACCCAATGGTGTGAGCTTCAGGAATTGCCATAATCCCAGGGAGACTTGAAAGGCCAGCAAGAAGTTACTCATAATTTTCTGGAGTTGTTCCATTATCAGAGTTCCTCTACAAACGATGAACGATGACCTACTACTCAGTGAGTGCTCATTTGTCTCCTCATCCGCTGCTTCTTATATTTCATTCTTTTTCTTTACTTCGAAGGCAGGTATTATTTTTCATTATTATCTCCTCATCCGCCTTGTTATCTTTTGATTATTCCTTCTTTCTCCTTTGTACTATTATGCATTTTCTTTCTTCTTTGAGAAAGATATGAAGGCATTTTCTCTTTAATAAGCCTTAAATTCAATGTAACAACTAGATTCAAAAGTTTATACCTTACGACAATCTTCTTCTTTCACTTTTACGGCAAAAGAAAAAAAAGGACTGGACACCACTCAGGAAAACGTGTTCTTCACGCTAATTCTGTCGACACCGGGAATGTATTTCTTCCATTATCATATTTCCAGTCTGCTCTCATGATCATATTTTTCTTAGCATTTTCTTTTTCCGGCATCTTCTTCCGTTATTTTTCTTTTCTTTTCTTGGCATTTCCATTTTTAGGCATCATCTTTCACCGATTATTCTTTCTTTGCTGCAATTATGCATTCCTTACTTTTACGGACAATCGTGCGTTTTCTATATTTTGGTGGCATCTTCTTTTGCTTTTAATGTAAGGTCGTCCATTTCTCATATTTTAATACGCTTTCAATTTAAGGTTACACGTTAGATAATTGTGATAGAGTTAAAGTTGTATACCTTACCTCGATCTTATTTCAAATGGAATTCATGAGAGCGCAGAGACACACAATAATAGTTTAGTTTGTATTGCACGAATTACACATATATCACACTTAAATAAGTGTTGTGTTGTGAGATCCAACTTATTTCATTCTTGGAGGGAGAGTTGAGAGAATATCTTAGCATCCTCCAACAAACCCAATCTAATCTCTAAACTCTAGTATGTAGAATTGGTGGGGCATTATCTCTAACACCCTTAGTTAATGCCTACATTACAAAACTTCACAAATTATATAACAGAAAAGGTTACAACACTTTAACTTTGTCTCAGATGGTCTTCATGAGCGCCTATGGGTTGCGCTCTTTCTCTTCCTCTTCTTCCAGCACCTTTCAAAACTCATTTAAAGTATAAATGTTTTTGACCATCTTTGATGAACTTGTACAATAAACAATATTGACAAACTCAACTCAATGGGGCTTCCATGGGAAAAGTTGTCAAGTAATGAATCTTCAAATACGTTGAAAGATCTTGGAACCATTTCATTTAATTTTACTTTAAAGTATTTTACTTTTATGCCTATTCTATTGTATTTGAATTTTTAATATCTATGCTTAAGAAATATGGAACAAATCCAAGATTTTGATAAATTTCAAAGAAACATGAACCTTTGTTGTTTCAAAAATATGGAATAGATCCAACCTTTATTTAATATTCTATTGTATTTGAATGTTTAATTTGTGTGATTCTTGGTCCTTTTTCCCAGGAATCTTTGTTGCAAATCATTTAGACGGAAGTTTTCTAAGTACCATGTTTAAACTATATACACCCGAAGAAACAACCGTTAAGCATATTAGCATTGATCTTAGCTACCACAAGTCATCACTCTACATGGATTACCTCCATCCATTCCATCCACTCCTTCCTTTCCTGTCCATCCATCCATTCCTTCCTTCCTTCCTCATCCTTCCATTCCATTCCTTCCTGTCCTTCCTTCCGTCCGTCCTTTGTCCATTCCATTCCATTCCATCCATTCCTTTCGTCATTCCTCCTCCATTTCCATTCCTCCTCCATCTCCTTCCATCATTCCTTTTCCTCCGTCCTTTCCTTCCTGTCCGTCCATTCCTCCTTCCATCCTGTCCTCCGTCCATCCTTCCTTCATCCATCCGTCCATCCTCCTCCGGGCTCCAGATCCTTTCCGTCATCCATCCTCATCCTCCATCCATTCCATTTCCTTCCACTCCGTCCTCCATCCATTCCTGTCCCTCCCTCCATTCCGTGTCCTCCACTTTCATCCTCATCCACTCTTTCCGTCCTCCGTCCATTCCATTCCTCCATTCTCTTTCCATCCTTCCTCCTTCCTTCCTTTTTCATCCATTCCATCCATTTTCCTTCACCATCCATTTCCTTTCCTCGGCTCCGTCCGGGCTCATCCTCCGGTCCGGCTCCGGCTCCTTCCATTCCGTCCGGTCCATTCCATCTTTCCATCCATCCATTCCTTTCCTCCATCCATTTCCATCATCTTCCTCCGCTGTCCTTCCTTTCCTGTCATCCATCCGGTCCTTCCATCCATTTAAGGTCCCTCGAGATCTCATGTGTGTAGGCCGAAGAAGGCATTATGCGGGCTGAAACAAGCTCCCGAGCGGTATTAGAGGATAGATGCCTATTTGCAATGGTTGGGGTTTGAGAAGAGTGAGGCTTATCCCAACCTATACTTCATTATGGTTGGAGGGATCCTCTCATTCTTCTACTACATGTGGATGATATTTTCATTACAAAGGCTGAGAGACTCGCCCGGTACAGGGAAACCTTGCCGAGTTGAGATAATGAGACATTGAACGTCATTACTTTTGGGATTGGAGGTTTGGCGGGGGCCTGGACACATCTTCACGGAGCCCAGAGTATGTGTGTGATATTCTGGGCAGATTTCAGGTGGGGGATAGCGGGCCCATGACCACTCCCATGATTACAAAATGGAAGAAGCTTCATGCTTGATCCGCGATTAATTAGATTCCACAATAGCGTTAGTTGATTGGGTCATTGATGTATTTGGTCAATACTAGGCGGATATTTGTTTTGCTATCAACACTCTCGGTCAGTTCATGGGGGAGACAAAGGAGAGTGCAATTCGCGACAAAACGTACTCGAATATCTTTGTGAGTACGGTAGATTATAGTGCGGACTATCATAGAGGAGATGGAGTTAAATCACGGTTGGCTATCTGGGGCTTCAGTTAAGGCGGGGATATTATTGATGGCCGAGGAAAAGCACTTGGTGTTTACTTTGGATTGGTCCGGCGATTATTCAATGTAGTTGATCCCGAGCGGTCGATTCTTTGAAGTTGGCCCGGAAAGTGAGTATATGGCGTGGTCGAGGCTAGTTGTGAGGCCAACGAAAGCTTCACAAGATGCTGATGAATTGTTGATTAATGCGATTAGAACCTAAAGTGATTTCTTTGTAATGAAATCAGAGTTGCATTAAACTCGGAGAATCAGGTTTTTCATGTGGCCGGAATCTAAGCATGTCGAGATTGGTATCAAAAACCGACCGTGATTATGTTAGAGAACGTGGAATGCGGTACATATCTTGAGGGGCGGGTTGCGGAACCTTCCGCAAGGCATTGAGCATGGGCAAGTTTGTATTTTCGGGGACAAGCTTGGGTGGTGAGTAACACTTTCCTCGGTATGAAGTGTTAAATTAAGTACCAAGGAGAGTGTTTCTCTTCCCTAGGCCCTAAAGGGGAGAAATTGCCGAATATTGGTCTTAGTCATTTTAATTTGTGAGATGCAAATTAAAGATAACTTTATGACTAAAGAGAGGGTGAGTGAAGACACCAAATCTCGACCACCCATCTAATCTAAACTTCGGCCATTAGATTAGAAAACTCTCACCTTCCCTCATGAGGTTGATTAGAATGATAAAAGTAGCACCCATTCTTGGTTGTTCAAGAACAAGGGAGTTGAAGAAATCTTGGTGGCGAGAGACCAAGAGGCTTTTTAGTGAGATGCCAAGATCGCGGCGTAGGTCTTGTTGAGAACAAAAGAGAATTTGAAGAATTCTTGTTGAGAAAACAAAAGAGATCAAGAGAGAGGTCGAGATGAAGAGAGCCCATTGAGAAATTTACGGGAGCATTGGCATGCATTCCAAGGTTGCGAATAGCATGGAGTGGAGCAGAAATTGAATCTTAGCAGAGATTTGGCACAAATTTAGGTGACGGTCAGATCCGACATAAATTAGCGGTCTGCCGGTTGTCGCAATTTGCAGTTCAGGAAATTGAGGAAAGCGGCTACGGGAATGTCCGAGGATAAGTTTGTGTAAAAATATCACGAAGATGAAAATCGTAAAAGAATTTCTCGGAATCTCATAAATAATACAAATCCCTCTCTAGCTGGTTTTCCCCTTGTGGGTTTTCGAGGGTCGGATTAGGCCAGAAAATATTTATTGTGTCCCTACAATATTTTGAGTTTTGCATATTACTGATATTTAATTTACGCATTATGAAATGATGTTCATTATCCTCATGTTTGAATTCTGAAATTTATTTTCGGGTCCAATTTATTTTACATTAGGATTTTTAGATCTTTGAAACAGATTTATGAAAACATGCTTTAAAACACGGTAGCATAAGCTGAAACGATCTTGAGTATATGTTGAAACAACTTCTTTGTAATAGATCTTTGAAACAACTGCTTTGTAGTAGATCTTTGAAATGCTAGCGTAGTAGATCTTTGGCTCTTCTTTGTAGTAGATGTTATTTAAGCTTTCTTGTTGTAGTAGATCTTTGGCTCACCAGTGTATGAATCTTTGAAATTTCTGAGAACATAACGTATCTTTGAAACGATCTTGGCGAGTTTAGCATTTAAATTTGGCAGAAATTTCAGTGAGACTTAAACTGGGTGGGATTTTTGAAATATTAACATAGCACCACCACATATATCTAGTGAACAATATCTTCTATTGAATAAATGAAATAGGGTAGGGCTATGGAAACGCTACGAGCTGACAACTTTTCGAGATGATGGTGGTAGCTATCTACGAGAAGAGATGTGGCTACTATACACATTTGTCTAAGAAAAATAGATTACAGCTAGAGGGCTCGAGGCCCTTTTAATATTACTCATTAATTCTAAAACCCTAGAACACATCCAAGATATGCTGAAACAGTGCTGAAACTGAGTTTGGCATTTAAATTTGACTGAAAAATCAGCGAGACTGAAACTGGGTGGGATCTTGAAATATTAACATAACACCACATATATCTAGTGAACAATATCTTCTATTGAATAAATGAAATAGGCTGAGACTGTAAAACTACAGAACTGAAACAACTTACTCGAATGGTGGTAGCTATCTCTGAGAAGAGATGTGGCTACTATGCACATCTGTCTAAGAAGAATGATTACAATGAGGCTCCAGAGGCCTTTTTAATATTACTCATTAATTCTAAAACCCTAGACATCCAAAAACCTAACCCTAGAGGTGAAATGCCAAAAGTCATGTGGGCCCCTATGGGTAAGTTGGTAGCTCAACTTCCTAGGGTTGTAACTTTTGCATACGACCTCCGTTTTAGGCGCGTGATAGCCCATTGGAAAGTTCTTTTTGAGAAATACACATTATGTCATCAAACTCTGGATCCATATACAATTTGACTTTGGAAAGCCAAAAAACATTGTTTAGGGCCCCAAAACGGCCTTGGAAGTACATAAAGATGTGTTGACATGAAAACATCCAAAATAAGCCAGTTGGATTAGGTGGGGCCACCAGTCTCCTCCTGGAATATGTGTAGGGATTCATACAACCCCAGAACTGTAGATCCCACAATTACAAAGAATTACAAAAGAACGTGTAGAACTAAAAACTATCAAGAGGAGCCAGTTGGAATAAGTGTGTGGCCACCAATATCCATCTGGATCAATTATGGAATCCAAGACTCAAAACACTCACCAACAACACTACACTTCATATCTTGCGGTCTAGAAGGGACATACACCTGTGCAGGCCAAGTGGATGTCTATAGCAACTTTGCAGCGTTCTTTCCCTTACTTGTTCGAAGAAGCATGGAAAGATCCAGATCTAAATAGGGAGGAATTGGGTCACCAGAAAGGGCGTCCACTGTCCCTCACCAGTCAACATGAGTAATTGATATTGTAAACTTCCCTTGCCAGTCAAGTTGAGAAGGGAGACTTCTAATAAATAAATAACATGTTAGTTTTGTCAATCAATTAATTAATAAACATCGCTTATCAGTCCAGTGTAAGAGGGAGTTCCATATTTTATTTTAGAAGGTCAGTCCAGTCAATCAGTAGCATTTTAAAAAATGCTCACTAGTATCACTATGCAGAGCACTCAGAAATAAAGAAACAACTTATGTGTTGTTGCTGCAAAACAAAAAATCGCCCAAACTGCTAAAAGGGCATCTTCCTTGCCAAATATAGTTGATGGGGATTTTTACTTCTCATTCCCAACGTTTTTCTACATATGTTCTATGAATCCTTTTACTATGCAATGTTTTCTTTCTGAATGTTAATCTAGTTTACTAGCTGCGTTTTTTAATTGTTGCATATAGAATTGCAGATCAAATAGGCCTTCAAACCTTCTAAATTCAAATTCTATTAGAATCCCG
>SNQJ01S0229428.1:0-14359 GCA_010110895.2 Picea sitchensis
TAATGGTGTCCACCCTTTGGAGGTTTTGACATGTATAAATGTTATGCATTATTGATTCACATGTTCAATGGCCTATTGATTGATGGGTTGTTTAACTAGAAGGTTAAGAGGTTGATAGATTGATGATCCTTACATTTATTTAGTGTATATGGGTTTAAATGTATTAACCTTGTTCCTAAGGATTGTCATGTTTAAAAGTCAATATACCTTTCATCCAAGGTGTTGTAGATGTCTAGTAAGAGGAATTTGTCTTAGGGATACTATGAATGAGTTTGATTGATGTCAAACCAATAATATTTGGTGGTATATTTGTATTGTTAACAAGACTTATTTATAACCACCCTTGAGTGTCATGTATGCATTGAATGAGTAGACCTCTTATTTATGTAGAGTGAAGTTATTATTCATGAATAGGATTGTATATGTCCATTAATTTGAATGCATATCTATTGATATGAATGCATGGATGTGTTTAATTGTTGAACATGAAATTGTACTTGTTATGCTTTGGATAATACCATTTTTTACTAGTTGTATTCATCTTGAAGGTTATGCTATGTTGTTTACTTTGAATGATAGTTTTGAGTGGGTTGTATGCAACTCTTCATAATCAATAGGTATGAAATGATCATATAGAAAGTGTGCAATAGTGTTATGTATGACATGGTATAATACATATTTTCTCTCGTTGTTAGCTACCATATGAAAGAGAGAAACATATTTTAGTTATGCCTTTGAAACTTATCATATGAATGATTATGAACTTTCATATAATCGACTAGTCTTAAGTCTATTATGGTAATTTTAATATTAAAATGGTAATATTAATATTAATATCAAAATTGCAGCCCTATATATATATATATATTTTTTAAAATTTGGTCATCGCCTATGCGATGACAACTTCTATTGATGTGACGGTCTATATATATAAACAACAAAAAAGTTGTCATCGCATATACGGCGACAAATTCTATTGATGTGACGGTTTTTCTATATAAACAATGAAAAGTTGTCGTCGCATAGGCGACAACAACTTCTATTGATGCAACGGTTTAGATATATAAACAACAAAACATTGTCGTCGCATATACGCTGACAACTTCTATTGATGCGACGATTTTTCTATATAAAAAAAGAAACATTGTCACTGCATATGTGATGACAACTTATATTGATGCGACGGTTTTGCTATAAAAGTTGTTGTCGCAATTTAGACGAAAAGTTGGTTTCACATTGTTTTCCTATATTGTCACTTTTGCGGCATTTGTTCAAGTTCGTCGCAAATGCCACGTCACATAAAACGACATTTGAGAGACTCCAGATTCGTCGCAATATCTACGACATAACATCATAATAGCGTCGAAACAACCATCGCAAAATGGCCCAAATATGCTAGTGAGGCCTGGAAGGCCTAAAGTAGTAATGTGAGGAGGACCAATGTTTCCATAAGGAAAAGAAAAAGGTTCCCCTGGAGCAGGGTTTCCTTCATTGATCATTTCAGGAACTGACTAAATATCCAACCAAAAGTCTGCTAGGGAAAAAAAAAAGCACACGCTAAAAATCTAGTAAGCAAGCAAGAAAACAAAACCTTCTCATAATGAACGCACTATTTGGTGATGAAATCCAATGTCGTGAAGACAATGTAAGAAGGGGAAAAGATAGAATGGGTGGAAAAGTTACATTGATGACATGCTTAATGGACTTACACCCTGGTGCATCATCCCACACATAATCGTGGGTATACCCTCCAAGGAGCCCGAGTGAGTTTGGCCAATGTCGATTCCAGGTACCGTGAAGACTTTCCCCTCGAAAGTCACCTCGTGTAAAGACCCTAAAGAGATGGGCCAGTAAGGTTACCAATTACTACAGTGATTCCTGGGGAAACAGTCGACAATCCAATCCATGCACAAAGGTAGGGTATCTAGCCCGAAATCAACTTGAAAGGATTCCACTCATCATTGTGGGTATACCTTCAAGACACCCCCATAATACGCACAATCTCTACACCAAGACTAACGAAGCAAGGCGAGTAACTCTTGAGGTCCTAATACGACCTCATGATTGACCCTTGTGTGAGAAGTGATTCCCAGGATAAAATGTAGCAAGTGGATTTCACTGCTCCCTAACGCAAGATTCTATGTTTGTTTGCAGCTTTGGAAAGTTATCTTTCACACCTATTCCAAAGCCCTATAACTAATCTAATGTAGGTTTGCTACCAAAAAATATAAAAATGTCTAATCAATTTTTATAACAACTTTATTTTAAGGTTGTTGTTACTCAAGAGGAAAATGGTGTGGACTAAATGATGTTTTGACCGACTCTAAACAATGAAAAGAAATGATAATGAAAATATTTCACTTCGATGAAAGTTATATTATGAGAAGGAGAAAACGTTGATCATTCCCATATCTAAATAGAAAACAAGCTAAAAAAAATAAAAGATGGCTAAAAGAAGCTCAAAGACTATCAATAAGACTATAAATAGACTATAATCAAACTCAAAAATTCACCCCAGAACCTATATCACAGATCTGGGCAAGAAAAAACCAGCAAAAATCATTTTTCACGGGCTATCAAACTAACACAGTGCGACAATCTTGGGTTGTCGTAGGCTAGATAACAAATACAATGCAGAAAATCCGATCTGTGTCAAATGGTAGGGTGTGGCTATCCTATATCGTTGCACTGTCCCCCAAAGCAGGGTGCAAAAATCAAATAAAAAATGGAAAAAAAAAAGTATGAAGGTTTTCTCAGTTAAGTTTAGCAGTCAAAGAGCCAATTTGGATTTCCCAATGACTCATAAAATAGAACTCAGACAATCAAAGAAAGAAAGAAAGACAAACTACGAAAATGATCTTTTCCCCAGTATGGTCACCAATTTTTTTATCAGGCTAATTGTTAAGTGCGGACACAAATCAATCCCCCTAGCTTCACTATGAAACTAGAACAAAACAAGACAGGACACTACTCTTTCCTTAGATTTCAATTATCAAATGAGAAATGGATCTAGGACATACCTTTTAAATATCGAAGATTTGACTTCGACAATGCAATCCAAGCTCCTTCGTAAGGCTTATGGAGAAATATCTGCAAATAAACACAAGCCAATGAAGACAAGAATAAAAGATTCTATTTGATATGAAGCTATGTACGTGATCAAGGAATCATACAATATGGACAAATAACATTCATATAGGAAAGAAAAGTATATATGTATTAAAGAATGTGGAAGAAAGATACAACCAGATGCCTTGATGCTGTTAGGTTCCTTCCAACAGTTCCTCACTTCCCACACACTTCTGATCCATGGATTTTGTGACTAAAGATCTGAAATTTGCTCACAATCTATCTTGACAAATCAAATCTCAAAGCCACTCTAATCAAGCCAAATTTCCAATCTACAAAACTCAAGCTCAAGCCAATCCATTTATCCATGAGAGCTCCTCTCCTTTTATAAAATGAAGAGGATAAGCTGAGGAGGTTAGGATGATCCCACTAAATCATGAAAACGATTAAGATCAAAACCATTCGGAGGCCACCTCACCATAGAAGCTTCTCCTTCTATAAGAATCGAGACCATGCTCACTTTTCCCACGTACAGGAATTTCTGCACCCTAGCTATAGTGCATCCTACGGAAACTCCGCAATCTAGCTTTAGAGAAGGGTGAGGAAATCAGACATTGTTGCACCCTGTGTATAGTGCAGCCTGCGGAAATCCTCCTTAATAGGGTTTTTACAAAGGAAAATACAACTTCTTCTCTCAGGAAAATTTCGTCTCCCTTCTTTCTTCAGGAATTCAAGCCAATGATCCTTCTAAAGACAAAGGATAGGTTTACATCATTAACGGCCATAAGGGATGACAAAAATTATGTGTAACAATCATTCTCCACAATCTTGTGCAAAAATCCCCAAGGAATCGAGTATCTCGATTCGAGATAATGCATGTGGGTAACCCAAAGTGAACCCAAACATACTAAAATAAGAGATTAGCAGTCTTCTCAGCAATGATCTACTTTTTACATGGCATCAAGATACACATCTTGTTGAACCTATACACTACAACATACAAATAGTTATGGCCTCCTTTTGACATTTGTAAACCTCCTAAAAAATCCATGTTGATACTTTCCCATGGATGGGATGGAACATGAAGTGGTGAGTATAGCCCCAATCTTCTATTACGGCTTACAAGTAGAACACATCACACACCCCTTTACATATTTAGTTATAATTGCTTTCATTTGAGGCCCGTAACAAAACCTCTGCAAATGAGCCATAGTTTTTCCTACCCCAAAATTCCCGGACACAAGAGAAGTGTGAGCTTCTCGCATTACATGGACTCATTCACTTGTAGGAATACATAGCTTTCCAAGATGGTAAAGTAGTTTTCCCTGCATAAAATAGTTCTCTACCTGTGCACCATGGGTTAGATTCACATATACTTCTTTAGAATCTTCATCAATGGCATATTGTTCCACATAGATATCATGATATAAGGAAGTATTCTTCAAAATAGTAGAAGCAACAATAGGAGGTCTAGAAAGCATATCAACTACCTTGTTACTTGTACCCCTTTTGTTTTTGATTACCAAATGAAATTGTTGTAGAAAACCCATCCATCTGTAGTGTCAATATTGTTGCAGTTTTGTTTGTACTTGGAGATACTGTAAGGGTTGGTGATTTGTGTATATGATTGTTTCCTTCCCTAACAAGTAGTGCTTCCATTTCTTTACACTTTGAACTAATGCATACAACACTTTATCATATGTAGGATAGTTAACAACAGATTGGTTAAAATTTTTGGAGTGGTAATAGATAGGCTTACGATACTACATCAATACTTCACCTATGGTGTATTAGTTGGCATCTGTATCGATCTCAAAGGGATGTTGAATATTCAACCGTGCTAATACTAGTACGGTACTGATCTTCTCCTTTAAAGTGTCAAAAGATTTTTGTTTCTTTCCTTCCCACTGAAAAGTGTTCTTCTCACTGGTTAAGGCATGCAAAGGAGTTGTTATAAAGGAGAATTTTGAAATGAACCTCCTCCAATACTATAATTCACCAGAGGATCTCTGCATCTCAGTTACCCTTTTTGGCTCAGGCCAATTTGCAATTACATCAATCATGGAAGAATCAATTTTTAATTGTCCTCCTCCTACAATATGACCTAAGTATACAAGTGCAGTCTTGCCAAATTCACATTTAGACAATTTTACATACATATTTTCCCTTTGCAAAGTATCCAATACCTTCTTTACATTCCTGATATGTTCATCCCAAGTCCCGCTAAGAATAAGAATGTTGTCTAAATACACAATTACAAAATCATCTATGAAAGGCTGGAATACATCATTCATCACACACATGAAAGTTGTCGGAGCATTACAAAGCCCAAATGACACAACTAACCACTCAAACAATCCATGTCTTGTTTTAAAGGCAATATTCCATGCATAATGTTCTTCGAACCTGATATGATGGTATCCATTGTGCAAATCCAACTTAGTGAAATAAACAACATTTTTTAACAGATCAAGTAAATCATCTATACGAGGAAGAGGGTATCAATTTTTCACCGTGATTTTATTTAAGGATCGATAATCGACACACATTCACCATGTGCCATCTTTCTTTTGCACCATCATGATTGGAGAACCACATGGACATTAACTAGGCCCGATGACCCCTTGATCCAATAATCCTTGTACCTGCTTCTTGATCTATGTCATCTCCACAATTGACATCATGTACATGCCCACATTAGGAAGAGGAGAATATTGCTAAGGATGTATCTCATGTTGGATTCTCCTCTTAGTAGGTAATCCATCTGGTTCCTGGAAAATATCATCATACTTAGAAGCAATATCGATTAATTATTTCTTATGAGAAGGATCACATCCTTGGAGAGCGTCGGATGTCCCGATATCTTTCTCTCTTATGACCATCAATACATATCTCTTATTAGTGTTTATGAGTCTTTTCATTTTTCCTACACTAACAAGTGTTGTGTTTACCCTCATGATGTGAGCTCTAACAATATATTCTACTCCCCCTTTAGTAAGGTGGTACTTGTTCTCATGACAAAAGGAGAATTATTTTCTATCATAAAGATAAGGACTTCCCAACAATATGCCACATATATCAAGTGATACAACATCCAAATTCACTTCATCAATCAACTTTGAAGCAATAGAAAATATGACCCTACATTGTTTTGTGACATTAAGTTTTTCTTTATCACATACCCAACCAAGAGGATAAGGCTTTGGATGTGGTTTCGTTTCAAGACCCATCTTTTTGACAAGTTATTTAGATATCAAGTTTACTTGGGAACCCATATCAAATAATGTATCTATATTAGTGTGTTTAGATACAACTCTTATGTGAAATAATTCATTCCTCTTTTGTTTATCATCATGAAATTCATTATTGGAGTTTGAACTAGCATGAAGGGAATCTTTGCCTTGTACTCCAACCGCTATGATCTTTCCTTCATCTCCTGAATCAGAACTAGGATATTGTTGCACTGTAGCAACAGTTTTTGTCTTCCCCTTTCCACCAAACTAATTTGGTCTCTTCTTTTGATGCAATTTCAAACAATGTTCATCATCATGACCTCTTTTATTGCAATGAGTGCAAGATGTATTTCCTCCTTCTCTCGTCACTGTGGCGGTCTTCTTGTCTTTCCTTTTAAACTTCTTAATAATTTTTTTGGGCATATTGGAAGGTTTCTTTGTGGGATCTTCTTGAGAATGCTTTCTTCTGTTCTCAAGATGAGTATCTGGCACACAAAATTCATCAAGACTGGTGGGGTAAAACAAGAGCAAAGTATGACGAATATAACTATGAAGTGCGCCAATATACTTCATTAAAGTTTCATAAGAATCCAAAGGAATTTTTAATGCAAGAGCATTATTCCTAAATTATTTTGTGAAAGTTTATATAGTTTGACCTTTACTTTGCCTTAAATTTTTCCATTCCATCATTGCTTTATGTAAATAACCCAATGGATAAAATGGCTTCCTTATCGCTGATTTAAATTCCGACCATGAAGAAAGACGATTATCACACTTCCTTTTGTCATGAAGTTCTATCTCCCACCATATGAGAGAGTGCACTTTAACTTCCTCTTCATCAATATGTTGAACACGACAATATACTTCAACCTGTCGGATCCAATTATCTAGCTTTTCAGGATTAGCATCTCCATTAAACATGGGTAAATTAAATTTTGCATCAAGATTTAATAATGGTTTCTTAAAAGAGTCTTTATGGATAGAATGATGAGAATGCTTTGAGGAATAAGAAATAGAACTTGATGGTGAATATGGAGGATCGGGAGGGTCTCCTCCAGCCCCTTGGTTTACTGAAGCATCATCATCACCACGTTATTCATTTTTATTCTCTTTCTTCTTCATCCTCTTCTCATAATATCCATACATTCGTTCAACATGCAATAAAATACCATATGGAAGGTTTTCTCCTGTTCATAACACTTGTCTTCCTCTTCCATTTTCTTCCTTCGAGATGCACGACAAAATTCGGGATTGAAAGTCTTAAGACTTCCTTCACCGTGCTTATGCTTGGCCCTAGTAATCATTCACACTCAAAAATTCAAGTCAAAGATGACTACTCTGATACCAACATGATCCGAGATATTTTCATCGAGTGACTTATAAAGAATTGCATTAATTGAGCATAAATTAAAGTGCACCATTAAAGAAGGAAAAGATCAATAATGAAGAGACATAAGCATCAAATATGAAAAAAAAAAATTGATAATAGAGTCTGTCCCTAGTGGACTACATCTTCGGGTCCTTCTCTCAAATGGGTAGGCTTTTTCATTAACTCAACAAAAGAATTTGGCAAAATACATAAGTATACCTCATTCTGAAATCAAGCTACAGAAGTATTGGCTAGATTATAAAATAGACAACACCATTGAATTCGTGGCGTCGAATTAACCAAAAATGAATTTGTCCATGCCTCGATCTAATTTTGGAACTCCCAGGTCCAAGAAGAATTATGTCTCAATTTTCGTGCCCTGCAACCTGCAATAAATGTTGACGTACTCTGCCTCGAACTACATGCCCGACCATACAACGCGTGCCTCCCCCTGAGTGATGGGCGGATGTACCTTTTAAGTAATTAGCGGGGCGTTGGATACAATGTTGGGTCATTGGTCCATTGGTTATGGCTCATATATTAAGGTGTTAATAAGGGGGGAGGTCTCAGGGTCAAGTCGATGGGCATCCCCTTTTGGCTTGACGATTGCAACTTATATATATATATATATAGGTCTACTCCACTACTTTGGTGATGGTTCTATCCGTTGGTTGTCTTTTGGATTTGGCAGGGCCCCACCAGATTTGGCGGACCCGCCAAATCTCCTTTTTTTTTCAAAATTTCGATCACGTGTTGTCATTGGGAATTTTCCCACTACCACGTGGAAACCCATGAATCGGCCACGTGGCATCCACCTATTGGACCACGTCAACCACTGCACCGTTAGCCTACCAATTCAGTTCCACGTCACTGTACGAATGCGACGTCAACTGCCAACTCAACCTACCATGTCAATGCCACGTCACTGTATGGACTCTACGGATTGTGATGTGGAGAAATCTTACTAGTCCACAGAATGACCCAAAAATTGCAAATATGGGAGACATGTGGAAGGATCTAGTGTTGCCATGTCACCATGCTAACATCATCATGGCATGTGTCACCTCCTGCAATGCCACGTATGTTGTACGGATGTTGACATCATCCATACTGGTGTTGACATCAACAGTACGGATGTTCACTCATCCCCCTGTTGACTAGGCTAGGTTTACTAAACTTTGACCTTGAATATATTTCGATCTGTAACTCTATTTGACGAGCCGTTTACATCATTGGAAATTTTGCAACGTGCTCTTCGTGACGATGTCATTTTCACTAAGTTTTGAGAACTCTTAATTTCTTCCCTTTCTCTGTCTATTGAGTCCATTTTGAGCATCCTGAGTTGCTTTTGTGAGTTTATAAACTCCAAAAAATGTTGATAAACTCATTTATAAAAATATATTTAACTATTATGAAGAGGCTAAGAATACCTTCCTTGAGAAAATTTTGAGTAATAAATAAATTATAATTATTTGAATTATTAATTAAAATTTGTTTTTATGCATTTACCATTAATTATTTAACTTCTACATAATCAATATAAAACAATATTCTACTTTATTAATTTGTTAGTTTCTTAAGCTTTTAACTTATAATATTTATTTTGATATGCTTTGGCATGAATCCAGATCCCTTTACACTCCAATTGACTCACTTTTGTGGTCATTTGTAAAACATTCATAAAAGTAATTGATCTTATGTACAAACATGTATGGACACACAAAATATGTACACATTCTACCAATCAAGCTAAGAGGTCCTCAATTAGAAGTAGCATTGTAAGTTTATCAATACAATATCATTTATTACATGATAATATATTATCTTAATATGTCATTATTAATTTCTTTTTCTTATTACATGTAGTTAAATTATTATATTCATTAGTAAACTAAGGATGAAACAAAGTATGTCATGAAGCATGGTTATGAAAGCGTGGTGGCAGTTTACCAACCCATTTCCTCGACAAACAATTGATATTAAATTGTTAAATTTTTATAACACATATATATTCTTTAATTAAATGAATTATTGTCATATTTTTAGTAATTGTTTGATGATGACAAGAGTGGTTTGAAGGAATGAGAGGACATTGCTAATTTTTTAACCTATATGCAATTTATTAAATATATAAATGTTACCAATTCTTACTTTATTTTTGTTTTGTAAATAAAAATATATATTATCTTTCTATAGTATAAAAATTGTGTGTCGAGATATACATGATAGCAAGCCAACTCTTTTTCCACTGTAGTGGAAACAAGAACGCATGGGCGTGACAATTGTTCATAGTTCCAAAACTTAGAGAATAAATGACAAATGTTGATATACAAACCAGGGGACTTGCCACCTGTTCTTCTACTCTCGTGGAAACCAAAACAGGCGATGGATAGAGTGCCCCGACCATCAATCAAACCTGAGCCTATTGAACCTGAACCAGAGACTAGCATAGGAAAATTTTACAAAACTTTATCCATTAAACAAAAGAAAAAAACCTATGAGAAGGCTATGCATGAGGCGAGCTTGGGCATCCATCTTGACAGATTCTGAAGGTGAAGGGTTGACAACACATTGATTATTGGATCTTCTTAGGCTCACTTGACAGGGAATCATATAGGGAATCGAGACATTTCCTGAAGAAAATCTGTTGGTGATGTTGCTCGGCCAGGTCCCTTCTCATCTCAATGATTAAAACCATGTGGTCTTCCATGAGTCTATAGGATTCTGGAACTAGGTCACTATGATCCTCTTGAGCTTGGTTTTCCTCCAAAGTGGCAGTGACAGAGTCAAAGGTAGGAGCAGTGTCCATGACGAGGTCTTCTTCCATGTAGGTAGGGAAATTGAACCCAGAGTGGTCCTCTAAAGGTAAGGCTTCTTCTTCCACTAAACATCCCATTGCAACTGACTCCTGAAATGAAATGGTGGTGTAGGTGGTGGGCTCGTTCTCCAGGGAGGTTGAAGGAAGGAAAGGCAAGAATTCCTCCCATTTGGGAGGAAATTCTTCTTCCACCGGGCATCCACCTTGGGGACTCTCAGTGCTGGGAGGACGTGGCTCCTGGAGAGACTACGTGAACCAACTTTTCCAAGAGAGACCTGGATGGTCCTCATATGGAACTAGAGCTTGAGAGGTAAGTATTGGTCCATGGTGAGGCCAAGGCTCTGAAGGAGCCTAGACAGACCAGTTCTTCCCCGAAGATCTCGGATGGTCTCTTCCTAGCATGAGATCTTGAGAGGCAGGCCCTGGGCGGTTGCATCTTCCAAACCTGCTACAGTATCTTGGCCCTCGTCAGGGCTTGCCTCGTTCTCGTGGCATGGATGCGTAGGGCACTAGGCAAGCAGAAAAATTGGCTGAGTAGGTTGAATCTCATAGAAGAATTAACAAAATGATGCTAGGCTTTGGGTCCAAGTGCCCCATATAACACTTCTCACACAATGAAAATACCAGGAGGGCAGAGGCATTCATGGCTATGGTAGCCATTAATGCAGGTGTAATGGAAATCTCAAAAATCATATTGAGGCCAAGGATCTGAGCCCAGTCTTCCATTAAGGCCTGAAGCATTAAGGCTTCGCTCTTATGCATGAAAACCATCATGACTAGATAGGGAGGGAGGGTGGTGGAGAGGGGCTTTAACATCCCTCATAATCTCCCTGTCCATCGACGCATGTGTCCCATGTGGCCCATGTGTCACCCCATCCGGGGATACCAATTCTTACTTTATTACATATATAAATGTTAGAAATCAATTGTTTTATTGTTCTTTTATTGTTTTCTTGCATAGTGAGGATAAGGAAAGAACTCATAATAGTTCAATTGAATTATGATGTCAAATTCATTTTATTTTTTTTATGTATAAATATGGTTTTTTGCAACATTGTATACAAATTTCATATTTCCTAGAAAACGGACATGCTTATTCTCTGATTTAATTTAAAATTTCATAATTGTACTTATGTATACAAGGTTTTTTTATTGTAAAATCAATTAAATGTTAGTGTGGTAAAATAAACATACACTAATAATCAATCTCATCAATATTTAATATTATATAATTAATAATTAAAAAATACATAATAATTGATTACCCCTGGGATGGGATGTCAACATGACATGTCCATCCACGATCACAACCACCTAAGCAACACATGGTTGGAGGATGCATCACACGATGATAGATGTGGTTAGAGTAACCATCATGTCCCATATGTGAACTAATATTAGTTGGTATCGCTGAAATGCCGAGTGTAGTGAATGCTACATGGTGAGTGCAGTGCACTAGAGAGAGAGGAACTTGCAACATAGTTTAAGGACAATACAAGAGAATTAATTGATCTATCTAGACTTGGTTCTTGCACGTTGATCCCATGGGGACTATGTAGGAGCCCAAAGGTTGAGAACGTGCCAACATTCATGCGGGCATTCAGTAAGATAAATTTGACGAGGCAGGGGAGAATTCTCAGCATAGTCATTTGGTAATCATCCAAGTCTACTCTAGATCCTTCGCGTAGACTCCCTAGTCCCCTCATGTCTGCAACGTTATCATTCTTCACCTGGAATTCATGGCTAGAGGAGGCTTGGGACATAGGTTGGAATTCCACGAACCTAACATGAATCCATGATCGCAGTAGAATAATTAATAGACTCTCGCACCCCTTGAAACCAAGGTCGGCCTGGAACTAGTCAAAGGAGAGGTCTATCTCGAGCGGACCATGATGAAAGAGGAAGCAGTGGATGAGGAATTCAATCGATGGATTCCAGATACTAGCACCTCCCACTCCAGGTAGACCAAGTATTGGTGAACCATAGATCTATACTAGCATGTCAAAACCCTATTGGGAAAAGTAATAATTGAAAGAAGAACTTCATTAAATGAGATCCTTCTTTATATGGAGTACCTTATACTTCAAATGTGCATGGTAAACCGAAAAATATCCCTCCTCATCGAGTGCACGATTTCCCTGGACCTTAATGAGCCGATATATGAATAGCCCCAGGTTCATGAGGCCTCTAGGCCTCCTCCTCCTATTTATCTCTAAAGCTTCAATTTTTAGTTTTTGTTTTTTACAGTAATTATGTTAGGCTAGACCAACAAGCCTCTCACTTCCAATCCTCGAAGAACATGCTTTATATATCTGTAATTTTGTAATTAGATATTGGTTTTATAAAAAAGACACTATCAAAATGACTCAAGGACCATGGATTTATTGCAGTTGGTGCAGTTTCCGAGGTGGCAACTGTATAAGAGATGTAAATTACTCTTTTTTGTGAATAGAAATTTTCCCAATTAACTTACAAATAATAATAATAATAATCAATTACCAATCATTTTGAAATAATAATAAAAAACAATATCTAAATTAATATTATATAATATTAATTAATTATTAATAATTAAATTAATAAAATACAATTAAATTCTTAAATATTAATTAAATTATTAAAATTAATGTTTTACATAGTATCGATGCAATCAAGATATAACAACAATGAAACTAACGCAAACGTGATGCAAAAATTATGTAACAGGACACCTAGTTTTTAAATGATGCAAGAAAAGGCACCAATAACATAAACAACACATTCAAGACGCAACAAGGACACAAACACAATGAAAAATATTAACATTATATATTATGTCAAAATAGGTAATATAAATAACAACATATGTGATGCAATATTCTCACATATAAAAATTGACTCATTCATTTCGACAGGCAAGGGATCAACCTTATCTTAGCGTGTATAAAATGACTCCACCACATTAAAAGATTACTAAAGTGTCGAAAAAATGCTACCTAACACAAATAAAACATTAACAACACTCATTTATGTCAATATATGAATGACACTAACACAATCGGAATGTAAAATCAACATTAAATGCTTTTGATGTCATAAAAAATATGACACTACAGATGCAAATATGTGTATTTGACACTCAAATTAATGTGAGGAAGAAGACAACTTAAGGGCACATTGGGATACGTGATACAAAATCTGCGTGTTTAAATGTAAAAATAACACAAACTACAACAACCCTAAAAGTGTTGTGAAGTGTATTTCAATTAATTTTTTTTTTTAAATTAAAAAGAATCATTTTTTTTATAAAACATTATCATGCAATGTTAAAAGATTAAAGTGTATCATAATAATGTAGTAATTGGTATTTAGTATAATATTATTTAAGATATTTTATTAGTGAATTACGATATAATTTTTTTTAATAATCATTTATTATTAGTTCATGTCGTAGGCATAGAGGGACTATAGCGATTGATAATTCGTTGACCTCACATTAGTTTGTTATTTGACCACAAATATTTGCATAATATCTATTGCTGGAGCTAGGGAACTAAAAACATTGAATTTTATTTAATAAAAAGTACCATATATGTAGTGATCTGATTGGATAACATATTGGAGGTCTTATTGCCGGCTTCACTATTCCCAATGTTTTATATGTTACAATATCCAAACTTTTTCATCGTCTACAGTCTTTTCGAATCAGACATTTTTCTTATGCATTGCTTGAAGGTGGATTAATGTTAGCATTAGTTCGAATGTTTGTCTTATCATTTTTCTACTAGCATTGTCTTAGATCATATACGGTGCTTTTTTTATTTGTACTAATCATATTGAAATGTTTAGATATCCAAGCTTTATAGTGATCGATAATTCCAAAGTTTATAA
>SNQJ01S0229430.1:0-14358 GCA_010110895.2 Picea sitchensis
GAATGAACTAAGTAACAAAAACCTCTCTCAGGTTTTACACAGGTGTCACCATTTGGGATATTTGAATGAATCTTTACAACACTTTTTTTTGGATTTCAACATTTAATGTTTTCCTGTTTTAGTCATCATATTTGGGCACAGATTACGATAATGTGGAGAAGCATTTTTGAAAACCAAAAGAGTTTTTTGTAAATAACGGACCCAATAAAAAAAACTGCTCTCATTTTTTACACAGTAGTCATTATTGGGAATATAGGAAATGATCTTTGAGGCTTATTTTCTAGAAATTCACCAAGCCAGATTTGCTAGCAGAGTTCTAGAATATTTTGAAATTCAACTTGATGGACCTCCAACTCAGCAAGGATGATCCAAAATTGATATGTATATTGAAGACTAGATATTCTCCTATCATATTCCATGATTTTCTCTTCATTTGCTACATTTTTAGTTGGTAAAAAGTCAAACCCTAGATAGTAGGATATAGGCAGATTTTGGCAAATATTTTTTCCTAACTTATTGTAACAACTTTCTATCTTTGGAAAAATATGGATTTCAACATCCTTAGGCTAGAATATGATATTTATCTATATATTTGAGAACTTTGAATGTGCAAATGGGTGGGCAGAAGCAAGGACATTTTTCTTGACATTGTATTTTTTTTTTTTAATCTAAATGAAATACAAATGTAGAAGTCCAGATATTTTCAAGACAAAGATTCTAATGGTGGTGGCTTGAATTTAGTGCTCTAGTATTTGTATGTACATGTTGTGTTCTTATTCTTCATCTGCTTTTCATCTTTTTAAATTTGATATTAAAGGGTCTGAAATTCATCTTAATGGTGCTTTAGATTCAAGCAATTTAAATTATGTGTTTCTTTCTTAACTTATCGGAATTCACCTTTCATGGTGCTATGATTTTGTTATATGTTTCATTCTTCTTTCACTCTACACAACAAATTTAAAACCTCAAAGTTCATCACCCATTTAGCTTTTGTTTCTTTGAAGAGTTCCACCTACTAGTCATTGTTTTCATTTGTTTTCAAAGGTTGACTCCATTGTCGAACGGATTATTCTCCTTCTTGCCAGCAAAACTCTATAAAAATCTCTTCAATAATCAAAACCTAGTAATCAATCTGGCAAGAAAACCTATCTATTAGAGACTAAGTGACAAGAGAGATCCCTCTCTGAACTGAATAGGCTAGTCTCCAGTTCTAAAGTGGTTATGTGGTTAAGTGGTTAATAAACTGAGTATTGACATTTTGGCATCGTTGTCGAGGAGCGAAGGTGAAATCTTCCCTGGGATAAAATGAAAAGGATCAGATTTGACTTCTGATGGTGACCAGAGGTCAAACACAAAGAAGGTTGCACCATTCACTTGGTGACTCCAATCATGCTTCAATTAGATTCAAAGACTCCACTGGGGGACACGATCCATTGACAGAGACATGGAAGGACATCATGGTAAAACCAGGTATCAAAGCTTCAGTTTTTTCCAATAGATCTTATTATTTTTCATTAGTTACCTCTTGTCCTTTCCTGAAAAAGTTAAAAGAATTTGTCTTGACCTGTTATATTCTAATGAAGACCATAAATCTACATTTGAAAATCCTTCTTTAATAGCTGGATATCCTTGTTATTACATTGTTGAGCCTAACCAAAAACCTTCATATAAATCCCATGATGTTCAAGACGAATCTGATGAGTTTCATGTGAACAAGGTTAGTCTTATACCTCCTGATCTTGATACTACACCCTCTAAGATTCCAGATAGATATATGCCTCTCAAGTTTCCTCATGCCCTTCATGATTTTCCTGTAAAGGATTATAAGTATCTCCCTATCTTTGATGGAGATAACCTCTCAGCTGAAAAACACCTTCAAGGTTTTGAGAATTTCAATGACCTTTTTTAGATTGAATATGAGGATGTTTTAGTGAGATCCTTTTCCTAGTCATTGCAAGGAGAGGTCAAAGAATGGTACAAGCACCTACAAACTAAATCAATCGGCTCATGGGAGGAGTTGAAGAATGTATTTTTGAAATTTTTGGGCTAGAGGAAATATTTGGATCTACATCTTACATAGTTTTATGCCATGAAAAGGAAGAGCAGTGAAACTGTTTTTACGTTCAGTAGGAATTTTTCCAATATTTATTTCAACTTTCCCAAGGAAATTCAAACCACTAAAGTTGGTTCCATGCTCCATTATGGAACATCCTTTCATCCAGATTTGTATTTCCTTCTGATGGAAAGAAGATCTAACTTTTTATAACAAATGTTTAATTATGCTCAATAGGTTCAACACAATATTCAAGCATGTAAACAAATTTAAAATAAGGAGTTGGATGCTAAAGAACATGACAGTGAATATGAACAAAAAGTATTTGATTTTAATTTTGAGCAGAGGGTTAATAATATTGTGTGTTCTCTTGAAGTTTTAAATGTTGATGAGTTTGTAGAGGATCATATTCCACTTGTTGAAAAAGAAAGTGCTAATTTAGCTTCCGATTCATCTCATGATAAGCATGGGGCTGATTGTTTTATGTATTCATTTGTAGACAGTCAAGAAAATGAATTTGCAAATCAACCTGTTGAAGAGCAAGTTGATGTCCCAAGATTTTTCCTGTTAGATGACATTGCAGATGTGGATGTTTTTCCCTTGCATGATGAGTACAATGATGACTATGAGGTTAAATTTATAKATCAAGAAATTGCATGTTCTCTATMAKAAAATGATCATGTGTCTTTGCATATGGAKAAATTCATCAATTYGTATTTGCAATTAGATATATGTTTGTTAGCAAGAAATGTTCAGTCTCAATAGTTTGAGGAAAGCAGTAAGCCTACATATTTTACTTATGACAACGATGCCGAATCAGGAGAMAAAAATTCTCTACCCTTATGCTTTGCTTCATTTAAATTGTTGAAAGAAAATTTTGAGACCATCAATGACGTTCAAAAGTTTGGGCCGATGCAAATGCATCTAGATTCATTTGAGMAAATTGACAATAAAATGAAACAATCTCCTCGTATGTTCGATGACCCTGTTGGTGATTATATGGAGGGTTTCAATGGTCAAAATTTTCAKCCCTTGGACAACCACGAGTTTGAAGATAAGATAATTTCAAAAGAAACTATGTATTTTTTTCTAGSAGGGGTTTCATTGCAGAAATTTAGTGCATATGTTCARCCCTATTATCACAGCTATTAGTTATATTTGCATGAAGGAAAAAATGAAGTTAGAGGGGTCACACATCAAAGTGAAAATCTTGAGCAATGTTTGGACATCAGTTTGTTTTCCTATAAGGATCCTTTTAAAGTCTTTTTGGAGTCAGTAAGAAGCCCCAATTTCTCAAATTTTGTCAAATTCAAATTTGTTTGCAAGTTTTTAAATGAATTGCCAATAAGTAGGTTTCTTATTTTTTCTCTGAGAAAGGACATGCGAAAAGCTCAAATTATGGACAAAACACATGCATGGATGCACTAGATCTATGATTTCACTTGAATGATTAGTTTATGGATAAACTTAGGGTAGGTAGAATTGTGCTTGAATAAGCTCATCACTCTGAGAATCTTTTTCGGTAGTGTGCTTTTAATTCAGTTTTCAATTTACAATTGACAGTTGTCATTTTCAATTTGGGTTGCAGTTTGGTTTCAGTTTGAAAGGAGCAGGTTGCAGGTCAGTTTGTAGATTACGGTGTTGGGGTTGGAACAACCCAATGGATAAGGCAACTGGTCTATTGTTCTTTTTTTCCTCACAGAAAGGACAACATCCCCATTGGAGCCAAATGTTAGCATCGCTATTTTTGGGTAAAGTTGGAAGTTTTTTCAAAGTTTCTAAAGTCATACCTTGGTCTTGGGAAGACCAAGGCATTCCAAATTGAGTCATAGTGTGTGTGTGTGTGTGTGTGTTTTGTCTCATGATGATTCAAATTCCTTGGGTCATTGATCAAATAAAAGATAATATGCATGACAAAAGAGAGTCAAGTTATAAGTTTAATTCATTTTGGTTTGAAATAATTTCACAAGGTGTGAAGTGGTATGTCAAAGTCGAGTTGTAAATCTAGGAGGGAAGGTCATTTTAAAGGGTATCAAAGATCATAATCACATATGATGAATTCAGCATGGAGGTTATGATCATGTTTCATGTTAGTTGTACGTTGACTTCAGAAAACATGTGCACGTTGTGCAAATGCACTGCACAAGTTACTTGGATATGTTTGAAAATTCTTATCATAAAAAATGGGTACTTTTCCATTTCAAATCTCTTCCTATCATTTCATGCATGTATCTTCACCACATTTTGTTTGTTAGCATGTATCCTTGACCTGTGATCAACTATTTCCTTTTGAAACAAGCTTCAAATAACCCTCTAATATGCAAACCAGTCTCATTGCTATGCAAATTTTGCACAGGGTCGCTCGCTATGCAATCTTTGTGTAACATATTTCACTACGCATCCCCTATTAATTTGTTTTGTTGTGTAAAAAACCAGTAAGACCCATTTTTTCCATACTAGCATACCTTCTCAAAACTACCTCTCATATAGTGAAATCCCCTAATAGTAAATAGACCAAACCCTAGAAGATGTATAGGGCCAACTTGCAGCAATTGAGAAACCTCACACTTCACTCGCAGAAGGAGAAAAAAACTATAAAGTGGCTACATAAATAGTTAAGGGAGGCTCAAGATCTTATCATTCAGCTCAGGGAGGAGAATAGGTTGTCAAAACTAAGGATTCAGAGATATTTACAGGAATGTGGACCAGCTATGACAAATTCATGTGAAACACTCTCAAAGGCCCAATCAAAATTAAAGAGAAGTGCACTCTTATCTAGTCAAGTACAGAATTTGAAGACGCAAAATTTATCACTAAGGAATACCAACAAGTCCTTGAGGCTACAAGTGAAAATTGATGACTAAGGAAAAGATAAGATGGATCTTCTTGCTAATATAGCAGAAATATAAAGGAAGAGTCCTCGTCTTTTGGAAAAAGGAATCATCACAAGTTTTGAGTATTTTATGGAAAATTTGTTCACTGTGAGAAAGTGCAATTTCAATAGTGATAAATAGGAGTGAGAATGTTGTCAAATTCAAGATTTGTTGTAAAAATCACTTTACACTCTTTATACCCCTGATTCAGAGAAGGATGAAAAGATAAAACCACAATCCAAGCCACCTCTGTAGTTTTTAAAAAAAAATTGTCACGTAGAGCACTTGCGTAGCAAGCTCTCGCTATGCAAACACTGTAAGTACACAGGGATTGAAAGGTCAACAAGAGATGGTTGGTAATATGTTTTGAGGTAAGTTTTAGTCTCCAACAAGTTTTTGGACACAAGAAACACATATTTATGAAGAAAATCCCCACGCTATGCAAAGTTCGCTACGCAACTATCGTAGGTTGCAGTTACACAACATGCACGCTACGCAAATGACAGTTTAGTGGTAAAATTCAAGATCATTTTATGAACAACTAGAGAGGATTTTGGACAACCTGGAGAGGATTTTGGACAAACCTAGAGAGTTTTTTGTCTAGAATGAACTAGATAAAAAAATATCTCTTTGTTTTTACACAAGTGTCAGGGTTTGGGAGATTTGAATGAATCTTTATAGCCCTTTTTTCCAGATTTCAGCATTTAATGTTTTCCTATTTTAGTCATCATCTTTGGGCGCAAATTCCGATATTATGGAGAAAAATTTTTGAACACCATTTTTTTTTCAAGAATAGACCAATAACGAAAATCTCTCTCATTTTTTACACATGTGTCATTATTTGGAATATATGAAATGATCTTTGAGTTTTATTTTTTGGAAATTCGCCAAGCCAGATTTGTTGGCAGAGTTCTAGAATATTTTGAAATTCGACTTGATGGACCTCCAAATCAGCAAGGTTGATTCGAAATTGATATGGATATTCAAACTTGGATATTCTCCTATTAGATCCTGTGATTTTCTCTTCAGTTGGCACAGTTTTAGTTGGTAAAAAATCAAACCCTAGATAGTAGGATATGGGCAGATTTTGGGAAATATTTTTTCCTAAGTTATTGTAACAAGTTTCTATCTATAGAAAAAGATGGATTTCGACCTCCTTAGGCTAGAATATGATATTTATCTATACATTTGAGCACTTTGAATCTACAAAGGGGCGGGAAGAAGTAAGGAAATTTTTCTTGATATTGTAATTTTCTTTTAATCTGAATGAAATACAAATGCAGAAGTCCAAAGATTTTCAAGAGAAAGATTCTAATGGTGGTGGCCTGATGTTTTTGCTCTAGTATTTTTATGTACATCTTGTGTTATTATTCTTCACCTACATTTCATCTATTTAAATTGGATATTAAAGGGTCTAAAATTCATCTTAATGGTGCTTTAGATTCAAGCGATTTAAACTTTGTGTTTCTTTTTTAACTTATCAAAATTCACCTTTCATGGTGCTCTGATTCTGTTATATGTTTCATTCTTCTTTCACTCTACACACCAAATTTAAAAATTGAAAGTTCATCACCTATTTAGCCTTTGTTTATTTGAAGAGTTCCACCTACTAGCCATTGTTTTCATTCGTTTTCAAATGTTGACTCCATTTCCCAACATATAATTCTCCTTCTTGCTAGCAAAACTCTATAAAAATCTCTTAAATTATCATCAAAACCTAGCCATCGATCTAGCAAGAAAACCTATCTATTAGAGACTAAGTGACAAGAGAGATCCCTCTCTGAACTGAATAGGCTAGTGTCAAGTTCTAAAGTGGTTATGTGGTTATCTTTGTGAGTTGCCTCCTCAACCTAGGCAATAAACTAAGTGTTAACATTTTGGCACCTTTGTCGGGGAGCGAAGTTGAAATATTCCCTGGGATAAAACGACAAGGATAAGATTTGACTTATGATGTTGAACAGAGGTCAAACATAAATAAGGTTGTACTATTCACTTGGCGACTTCAATCATGCGTCAATAAGATTCAAAGACTCCACTGGGGGACGATGTCCATTGATAGAGATCTGGAAGGACATCATGGTAAAACCAAGTATCAAAGATTTAGTTTTTTTCCAAGATATCTTATTATTTTTCATCAGTTACCTCTTGTCATTTCCTGAACAAGTTGAAAGAATTTGTCTTTACCTATTATATTCTAATGAAGACTACGAATTTGCATTTGAAAATCCTTATTTAAGAGTTTCATATCCTTCTTATTGCATCATTGAGCCTAACCAAAAACCTTCATCTAAATCACATGATGTTCAAGACCAATCCGATGAGTTTCATGTGACCAAGGCTGATATTATACCTCCTGAGATTGATACTATACCCTCTATTATCCCAGACATACATAGGCCTCTGAATTTTCCACATGCCCTTCATGATTTTCCAGTAAAGGATTATAAGTATCTCCCTATCTTTGATGGAGGTAACCTCTCGGCTAAAAAACACCTTCAAGGTTTTGAGAATTCCAGTGACCTTTTTTAGATTGAATATGCAGATGTTTTAATGATATCCTTTTACCAGTCATTGCAAGGAGAGTTCAAATAATGGTACAATCACCTACAACCTAAATCAATAGGCTCATGGAGGAATTGAAGAATGTCTTTTTGAAATTTCGAGGCAACAGGAAATATTTGGATCTACATCTTACACAGTTTTATTCCATGAAAAGGTAGAGCAGTGAAACTATTTCTATGTTCAGTAGGAGGTTTTACAGTATTTATTACAACTTGTCCAAGGAAATTCAACCCACTGAGGTTGTTGCCATGCTCCATTATGCAATAGCCTTTCATCCGTGTTTGTCTTTCCTTCTGATTGAAAGAAGAACTAACTCCTTACAAAAAATGTTTCATGATGCTTAGGAGGTTCAACACAATATTCAAGCATGTAAACGAATTCAAAATGAGGAGTTGGATGGTAAAGAACATGACAGTCAATATGAACAAAAAGAAGTTGATTTGAATTTTGAGCAGAGGATTAATAATATCATCTGTTCTCTTGAAGTTTTAAATGTTGATGATTTTGTAGAGGATCATATTCCACTTGTTGAAAAAGGAGGTGCTAATTTATCTTTTGATTCATCTCATGATAAGCATGGAGATGATTTTTTTTTGTATTCATTTGTAGACAGTCAAGAAAATGAATTTGCAAAGCGTGTTGAAGAGCAAGTTGATGTCCTAATTTTTCCTATTAGATGACATTGTAGATGTGGATGTTTTGCCTAGGTATGATGAGTACAATGATTACTATGATTTTAACTTTATAGAGCAAGAAATTGCATGTTCTCTATCAAAAAAGGATCCTATGGCTTTGTATATGGAGAAATTCATTAGTTCAAATTTGCAATTAGATATATGTTTGTCAGCAAGAAATGTTCAACCTCGGTAGTTTGAGGAAAGTAGTAAGCCTTCATATTTTATGTATGACAACGATGTCGAATCAGGAGATGAAAATTATCTACCCTTATGCTTTGCTTCATTTAAATCATGGAAAGAAAATTTTGAGACCATCAATGAAGTTCAGGAATGTGAGCCGATGCAAAGGCATCTAGGTTCATTTGAGAAAATTGAAAGTAAAATGTAACAATCTCCTTGTATGTTTAATGACCCTGTTGTTGATTATATGGAGGGTTTCCATAGTCAAAATTTCATCCATTGGAAAATCACAAGTTTGAAGATAAGCTAATGTCCAAATCAGCTATGTATTTTTTTCCAGCAGGGATTTTATTGTAGCAATTCAGTGCAGATGTTCAACCCTTTTATGACAGATATCAATTAGATTTGCATGAAGTAAAAAATGAAGTTAGAGGGGTCACACATCAATGTGAAAATCTTGATCAATGTTTGGATATCAGTTTGTTTTCCTATAAGGATCCTTTTGCAGTCTTTTTGGAGTCAATAAGAAGCCCCAATTTCTCATATTTTGTCAAATTCAAATTTTTTTGCAAGTTTTTAAGTGAATTGTCAATAAGTAGGTTTCTTATTTTGTCTCTGAGTAAGGACATGGGAAAATCTCAAATTATGGAAAAAACACTTGCATTGCTACACTGGATCTATAATTTCACTTGAATGATTAGTTTATGGATCAACTTAGGGTAGGTAGAAGTGTTCCTGAATAAGATCATCACTCTGAGCATCTTTTTTGGTAGTGCACTTTTAATTCATTTTTCAGTTTACAGTTGACAATTGTCATTTTTAGTTTGGGTTGCAGTTTGGTTTCAGTTTGAAATGAGAAGGTTGCAGGTCAGTTTAGAGATTACGTTGTTGAGGTTGGAAAAACCTAATGGATATGGCACCTGGTCTATTGTTCTTTGTTGTCTCATAGGGAGGAAAACATCTCCATTGGAGCCAAATGTCAACATCATTATTTTTGGGTAAAGTTGGAAGTTTGTTCAAAGTTTGTAAAGTCATGCCTTGGTCTTGAGAAGACCAAGGCATTCCAAATTGAGTCATAGTGTGTGTGTGTGTGTGTGTTTTGTCTCATGATAATTCAAATTCCTTGGATCATTGATCAAGTAAAAGATAATATCCATGTCAAAAGAGAGTCAATTTATTAGTCTAAGTCATTTTGGTTTGAAATAATTTCACAAGGTGGGAAGTGGTATGTCAAAGTCGAGTTGTAAGTCTAGGAGGGAAGGTCATTTCAAAGGGTATCAATGATCATAATCACATATGATGAAGTATGCATGGAGGTTATGATCACGTTTCATTTTAGTTTTACCTTGACTGCAGAAAACATGTGTGCACTATGCAAATGTGCTACACAAGTTACTTGGAGAAGTTTGAAAAGTCTTATCATTAAAAACAAGTACTTTTCCCTTTCAAATATGTTCCTATTATTTTATGCATGTATCTTCGCAACCTTTTGTTTGTTCACATGCATCCTCAACATATGATCAGCCATTTCCTCTCAAAAAAAGCTTCAAAGAACCCTCCACTACACAAACCTGTCTCTTCTCTATGCAAGTTTTGTGCAGGGTCTATCGCTACGCAAGATTTGTGCAACATGTTTTGCTACGCATCCCCTATTCATTTGTTTTGCTGTGTAAAAAGCCAGCAAGACCCATTTTGTCCATACTAGCATACTTTCTCAAAATTATGCCTCTCATAGAGTGAAAGCCCCTAATGATAAATAGAACAAACCCTAGCATATGTACAAGGCCAAATTATAGCAATTGAGAAACCTCACACTTCACCTGCAAAAGGAGAAAAAAATTGTAAAGTGGCTAAATAAATAGTTAAGGGAGTCTCAAGATCTTATCATCCATCTCATGGACGAGAACAAGTTGTCATAAATAAGGATTCAGAGACATTTTAAGGAATGTGGACCAGTTATTACAAATTCATGTGCAACACTCTCAAAGGCCTAATCAAAATTAAAGAGAAGTGCACTCTTATCTAGGAAAGTACAGAATTTGGAGAGGCATAATTTATCACTAAGGAAGACCAACAAGTCCTTGAGGTTACAAGTTAAAATTGATGTGAAATGAAAAGGTAAGTTGTATATTCTTGCTGATATAGAATAAATATAAAGGAAGAGTCCTCATATTTTTGTCTTTTAGAAAAAGGGATCATCACAGGTTTTGAGTATTTTATGGAAATTTTGTTCACTATGAGAAAGTGCAATTTCAATAGTGATAAAAAGGAGTGAGGATGTTGTCAAATTCAAGATTTTTTGTAAAAATCAATTTACACTCTTTATACCCCCGATACAAAGAAGGGTGACAAGATAAAACCACCATCCAATCCACCTCTGCTTTTTTGTTTAAAAAATTATCATGTACAATACTTGCATAGCAAGCTCTCACTATGCAAATACTGTAAGTACACAGGGATTGAAAGGTCAACAAGAGATGATTGGTGAGATGTTTTTAAGTAATTTTTAGTATCAAACAAGTTACTGGACACAAGAAACACATAGGTTTGAATAAAATCCCCACTCTATGCAAACTTTGCTACGCAATTGTTGTAGGTTGCAATTACACAACGTGCATGCTACACAAATGACAGTTTAGTGGTAAAATTAAAGATGCTTTTCTAGCCAAATGGAGAGGATTTTGGACAAAACCAAAGTGGTTTTTTTCAAGAATGAACTAAATATCAAAAACCTCTCTCAGTGTTTACACAGGTGTCACATTTTGGGATATTTGAATGAATCTTTACAGCCCTTTTTTCCATATTTCAGCATTTAATGTTTTCCTGTTTTAGCCGTCATCTTTGAGAGATGATTACGAGAATATGGAGAATAATTTTTGAAAAATAAAATAGGTGTTTGTCAATAATGGACCCTATAACAAAAACCTCTCTCAGTTTTTACATAGGTGTCATTATTGGGAATATATGAAATGATCTTTGAGGCTTATTTTCCATAAATTTGCCATGCCAGATTTGCTAGCAGAGTTCTAGAATCTTTTGAAATTCAACTTGATGGACCTCCAACTCAGCAAGGTTGATCCAAAATTGATATGGATATTGAATGTTGGATAGATTTTCTCTTCAGTTGGCACATTTTTAGTCAATAAAAAATCAAACCCTAGATAGTAGGATATGGGCATATTTTGGCAATTATTGTTTCCTAAGTTATTGTAACAACTTTTTATCTTTGGAAAAATATGGATTTCGACCTCCTTAGGCTACAATATGATATTTATATATATATATTTGAGCACTTTGAATGTGCAAAGAGGTGGGCAGAAGTAAGGACATTTTTCTTGATATTGTAAAATTGTTTTGAATCTGAATGAAATACAAATGCAGAAGTCCAGAGATTTTCAAGACAAAGTTTCTAATGGTGGTGGCATGAAGTTTGTTCTCTAGTCTTTGTATGTAAATATTGTGTTCTTATTCTTCATCTGCATTTCATCTGTTTAAATTGGAGATTAAAGGGCATGCAATTCATCTTAATGGTGCTTTAGATTCAAGGGATTTAAACTTTGTGTTTCTTTCTGAACTTATCAGAATTCACCTTTCATGGTGCTCTAATTTGTTATATGTTTAATTCTTCTTTCACTCTACACAACAAATTTAAAAACTAAAATTTCATCACCTATTTAGCCTTTTTTTCTTTGAAGAGTTCCACCTACCAGTCATTGTTTTCATTATTGTTCAAAGGTTGACTCCATTTCCCAACAGATCCTTCTCCTTATTGCCAGCAAAACTATATAAAAATATCTTCAATCATCAAAACCTAGCCATCAATCTAGCAGGAAAACATATCTATTAGAGACTAAGTGAAAAGACAGATCCCTCTCTGAACTGAATAGGCTAGTGTCCAGTTCTAAAGTGGTTATGTGGTTACCTTTGTGATTTTCCTCCTTGACCTAGGCAATACACTGAGTGTTAACACCTATTCCCCCCTATCTTGATCACTGAATGGTTGGTCTAGGTCAAAGAAAGTGAATATATTTTAAGATGATTAGGTACTCGCCCGGAACATGAACACTTTGATATATATATATATATATATTCAAGCTAAAGTATGCAATTAAGGCCTCTTTTAGACACTATAAAAGTTAGATTTCTATGGTTTTTTCCAATTATAGTAGTAAACTAACCTTGTAAAAACAATAAATAATATGTAACAATGACAATAATAAGTGCTCGGAAATACCACAATTGACCATGAAAATTAAGTAGAAAACCAATAGAACATTATCCAGTTGTTAGAGGTAATTTTTTAGTGCGTCAATCCACCTTTAGATGAGTGTATGCATAAAAATAATGTTTTTTTAGATAATTTTAGAAAACTTTTATAACATAAGCAAGAAATATAGTAAGTTTGCTAGGGTTAGAGTTAGTATATTTAATAGGATGCTTGAGATCTTTGAGAAAGTTCTATCAGTCAATTCACCATAGGATTTGTTTAAGATTAGTTCCTTTTTAGGGATATGGAGTCTTGTAATGAAACCAATCTTGAAGGTTGATATACTTGAAACCAAGTGGTAGGATCTGATGCCTAAGGTGCAAGCACATTCGGGAATTAGGTCTTATATCTTGAGGAGAAGGAGTTCTAGGGTGAAATCACATTTTGGCCCTAGAAATTGTTCCTCCCTTATTGTAGCTTCAACTAATTCAAGGATCAAATGTCTAGGGATAAAATCCTAAAGTGATAAAACTTTTGGTCTTTAGGGTTCTAACCCTAGTAAGGACAATTAACCAATTCTATACAAACATAACCTTGTGAGAGGAAGAAGCACTTATGTTCTTCTCTTAGGGTTTCATCAAACAATACTTCTTGCAAGTTGCAATAAAATAACAATTTCACCATAAACATTAATATCATGAACAATAATTGTAAAAAATCACTTTCTTCATCCAATAAACCAAGAGAATGTAACCGTAATTACAGAAATATGCATCCAAAATTAGCAAATACATCCACAAGAGACCATTCAAAGCCAAGCGCATGAGAGAGAAAGAGCCAATAATATTCAAGGGCCGAAAATTTCAGATATGTTACCCACAAAGGTGAGTGAACATTGATGAAAAAATGAAAGTGAAGATTGTCTTCTTATATGAGGCCTAACGCTTCACTTTTGTGCACATAATATAACAAATGTTCAAAAAACATTGGGATGATCCCTCATTTAACTTTTACATCATGTGATAAATGAAAATACATCAAAATAGAAATATTTTTTGAAAATGGATTACCCCTTATGAAGAAATATTAGATAAGTTTTCGGTCGAGGAGCCATCATCTCTAATTATTTTCCAAACTGAATTGATATTTTTTCTACAATTTTCAAAACAATGGAAGAATTTGGTATTGTTGTCACCTGCCTTAAGCTATATCACCCTTATTTTTAGGTGCCATTGTTTTTCATTTTTCCAGGAGCAACTTCTTTTTTTTATTTTCCAATTAACTAAGATCATCTTTTTGAGAAATCATTAGGAATCTGAAACCTTCTATATAAATCCTAGAAGCTAAAGCTTCTTCTACTTTCTGGAGGATTCTATTTTCCTTCTCTCATTTTCCCCTTGACCATTGAATAACCAATTGTTCAACCTTTTTTAGGTCCAAATTGAATTGGATAGCCATATATCCATTTATATTTATTGAAAGGTACCTAGGCATTCTTCAAGATTTGAATGAAGTCTTCTTCATTGATCCATTCAGGGTTCAGTTTAAAGGGGATTAATGTCCTCCTTTGAGTAGGAGATTGATCTATAAAATGTCATGGATATTCCACTGGAACAGTTTGTCAAAAAATATATTAAACTATTATGAAATCCTACATTTTCAATTTATTTCCTTAGATTCCCAGATTAGTTAATTACTAGCTTTGCTTGGATTTATGAAATAATTGAATTATGAAAATAAAATAAATGAGAAAAATAGCACGTCATCCACATATAAATGAACACAAGATACATCCTAGTGTTGAGA
>SNQJ01S0229433.1:0-20862 GCA_010110895.2 Picea sitchensis
ATTTGTTTGATCAGCCAACCTTAAACGCTAGACAAAGTAGGTGGCTGGAATTTCTGTGTGAGTACGACTTTGAGATCAAGCATATCAAAAGAAAGGAGAATAAAGTGGTTGATGCACTCAGCAGGAAGGTGCATGAATTACATGCTACAGTCATTAGCATGTATCGGACTGATATTAAAAGCAGAATTCTGGAGGCTGCAAATGCAGATCTGCAGTACAGAAAATTGGTAGCCAAGCTACAGCAGGGTAAGATGCCACAAAAGACAGAAATTTATAAATTGGAAACAAATGGAATACTATTGTACAAGAACAAAGTTTTTGTACCCAATGTCCAGTGCTTGAAACAGATGATTTTGCAGGAGATGCATAATGTGCCTTATGCAAGGCACCCTGGATATCAGAAAACAGTAGCAATGGTCAAGAGCCATTACTTTTCGCCGGGTATGAAGAGAGAAATCGTTGAATACATCGCTAGATGTATGGAGTGCCAGAAAGTTAAAGCTAAGCATAGGCACCCAGCAGGGTTGATGCAACCTTTACCCATTCCTGAGTGGAAGTCGGAAGTAGTAACGATGGATTTTATTACGTGATTGGCCCGAACATGCAAGCTGCATGATTCGATCATGGTGGTGGTGGACAAGCTTACAAAAGCTGCCCATTTTATTCCACTCACAAGGCAGCAAATGTTGCTAATATTTTCATAAAACAAGTGGCACGATTGCACGGAATTCCTAAAACGATTGTGTCTGACAGAGACCCGAAATTCACCTCGAATTTCTGGAAATGATTGTTCAAAGGATTTGAAACGAATCTGAACTTTAGTACAGCTTATCATCCGGAGTCTGATGGACAGACAGAGAGGGTGAACAGAGTAATAGAGAACATACTGAGAATGTATGCGATGGACAAACCATCAAAATGGGAAGACTACCTACACTTGGTAGAATTCACCTACAACAATGGGTATCATGCATCGTTGAAGATGAACCCATTTGAAGCACTTTATGGAAGAAAATGCAATACTCCAATGAGCTAGGATAATCCAGCTGATAGAACAGTAGTTGGGCCAGAGTTGCTCAAAGAGATGGAGGACCAAATGATAAAAACTAAGCAAAATTTGAAAGCTGCCCAGGACAGACAGAAAAGTTACGCTGATAAGAACAGAACCCACAGAGAGTTCAAAGTGGGTGATCATGTTTTCCTGAAAGTGAAAGCTAACAAGAGTTCCCTGACGCTGAGAAGTTGCGCCAAGTTGGCAATCAGATTTTGTGGGCCATTTGAAATCCTGGAAATGATTGGACCAGTTGCATATATGTTTGCATTACCTGCATCCATGACTGTACATAATGTGTTTCATGTTTCATTTCTTAAAAAGTATATGCCTGATGCTAATCATGTAATCGATTGGAATGTGATCCAGGTGGAGCAAGAAGGTGTCCTGCAAATGCATCATGTGTGCATATTGGACAGGAAAAACAAACAGCTCCGGAATCGAGCCATAGGGCTTGTAAAGGTCCAGTGGACCTGGTATGGTCCTGAGGATGCGACATGAGAGCATGAAGATGTTATGCAGGCAGAGTACCTGCATCTTTTTGAAAATTTTGAAAAGCTTGCAGATGCAGTGTAAAGTTGCACCGAGGACAGTGCAAAAATAAGGGGAGGGGATTGTAATGTCCCTAAGGCCGAGCCCTGTTGTAAATCATGTGTATGAAGTATAAAGCTTGTTTATGAACTGTAATTCAAGTTTATAAGGCTGGTGAGCCAAGTTATATAAGCTAGTGGGCTTATGTGTTATTAGGCCATGGAACTTAAGTGTTGAAGCTAGGAGCTTGATTTTTGTACATGTAATTATGCACAGTATTAATACAAAACATCTCTGTGTGTGGACCAACCACGATGAATGAGTGATGGGGGACTAAGCTTCCACAAAACCTGTGTAAGGGGTTGGAAGGTTGGAAAGAGAGGCTAAGTGTGGAGCCTAGGAGCTTAAGTCCTTGGGAATAATATTTTAATATTATCCCAAAAGCCATATGAAATCTATGTTTTGTCCTAAGTTCCTCGAGAGGGACGACATGTCGCCCCAGGTGCATGAGATTTAACCCAGAAAATGAACCGTGTTGGGGGTTCTCTTTCCATTCTGTCGACTGTTGCGTAGGAGTTGGGTGGGCATTCCTCCAACCATCACCTGAATTCGGGGTTCGACCTTCCAATTCCTCCATCCTCCGTTTGTACACCTTACGCATCTCTGAAACCAGAGAGGTGAGTTTGTTCCTTATTGCTAGTTGGGAGAACTAAATGTACCGTAATTGTTGAGCCATGCATTCTGTGTTGCTTGTTGGAAAGCTCATCGCATCCTGTAATCGCAGAGCCGCGCTATGCTTTAGCGCTGATCGTTTATGTTTCAGGTGTCCATTCCCATTTTCCCAATTGATTGTTGTGGCCACGCAGTGCTGGATTGTGTGTGGCTTGTTGGCCAGTGTGAGGGAGGTGATTGTTGTTGAAGAGGCAAGTTACCCAGTCTGTGAGCAACTCTCTCCAAGTGAGAAAATGCGCAGAGGAAATGAGAACTCCTGAAAAGAGTCATGTAGTTGCCACAGAGCTCGGAGACTTCCGGTCTGGTCTGTTTCTTAAGCCCAAGGCAAGGGAGGTTAGCAGTCGATGGACTGTCATGGTGACAGTGAAGGTGTATACTCCTGGGGTGGGACAAACATGTGGGGAATGAGAGTCTGTGGACAGTGGGCATAAGTGGCTCCTAGGAGAGAATCCTTCTTCTGTGACTGTGTCTTCTTGTATTCCTTGCCTAGCCTAGGAATCCCTACCCGGTGGAGCTTAGTCCCAACTCGGGGGTGACCTACTGTTGAGAGTGATGAGCAGCGCGGTCTAAGGCTGGGAGGTTCGTGGGAGGTCTACACGCAGTTGGTGAATTACATCCAATCTAAAAGATAAGTATATACATGCGTATAATTTCAATTAAATATGCATGTCTATGATTCTAGCAATGTTTACATGTATTCCGTTGTATTCGTGAATTATTGTTAATGTCGTGGATTATGTATGCTATCGGTATTAATGTGCTTACGCTGTGTTTAACTGTTATTAAGTAATTGTATTTCATAAGAATGCATAATATGTTATAGTAGTGTTTTTCCGCGTATTAATGTTGGCCCGACCATGGCATTGATGGTCGGGGACGTTACAGCAACAATAATAGATTCAATGAAAACCTAAACATGTGATCAAAGAGTCATGTAATAAAATGCAAATGATTTTATGGGAAAAAAACATATCACCGTATTATATTAAGTAAAAGTGGAAGATTCAACCAAATTGCCTTGATGTCGCAAGTTCCCTTTTGGTGGTCCTTTGTTCCAACACACACGTACACTTGTTCCGAATTTGTATGAAGATGGTCCACAAAAGCTTGATGGACAAATGGAGGCCTCAAGCATCAGTTGTAACAGAATCCTTCACACAGTCTTTAGCCTATTCTTTCAACAATTCTTTGTTCAATCTTGCTTAACCTTTTCTATGAGAAACCCATCATTATATAAGGAAAGGTGAAGTGGTTAAAAGGATGAAAATGATCCCACCAAATCAGAGAAGCCAATAGAATTACAACCATACAGATGCCACCTCACATTCTAGAAGATTCTCCTCCTAGAAACTTCGTGAACTTCCTTTCTTTAGCTTCAAACGCCATCGCACCCTACCTATATAGCAGCCTGCGAAAACCCTGTGAGCCAGGCATAGAGCAACCTGCGAAAATCAAGGATTTCCGCACTGTGTACCACTGTCAGCCTGTGGCATCGTTCTAAAAGCATGCCTTGTAGGGGAACAACTCAATCATTTACCTCATGTAAAAGATTGTTTTGAGAGCCTGAACACATGCTTGTAGAGTCATCATCAGTGTGACCAAAATAATGTGTAACAAAAAGGCCCTTGATTAGTCTGTCGCAGAAGGTTCCCGATATTCAAAGAGATTTGTGGAGATCCCAGCTGAATAAACCAGTAGATAAAATCGACTGCTATGGAGTAGGTTAGAAGTGTTTCTTATGTGGCCTGCAGCAAGTGCTTATCCATAGGTACAGGCCTCAGAGGGAGTGCAAGCCGCAAAGCTCTCCATGTCAACGGGGAAAAGGAGCTAGGGTGACAATAGGCTCGGCGAGCCTCCGGGGCTAGTAGACCACAAAGCTCCATCTCGACATGCCCGCTCCTCTCCTTGTATCCATATAACATAAGATTTGTTAATCCACCCAAAATTGAAATTAATTTGGATTTTTGTCAAGCTTATTAATGTTGGATGAGTGAAAGAATATTTTAATATATTTTGACCTTCCTAGGACTATTCTAGAGAGGATAGTGAAGATACTGGAAAGAGGATAGAAAGATAGTGGAGGATATGAAGTTGGAGAGGATAGGAAGATAGTGGGGAATAGGAAGTTGGATAATTTTGTAAGGAGGACAGAAGGTAATTAACAAAGAAACAAGGATTTTGAGTACCTTGAGATTGGAAGGATTTTCAGATCTAGTTGTTATTGTGGTTGCTAGATACACAAACAAAGAGGGTTAAAATCTTCACGTTCCACAGAGCTAGCAGCTAGGAATGAATAATCGCAATTTTGGGCAGTAATTAACCAAATCAAGATTGTTACAAGACTTCTACAAAGCTGGGCTGTTAAATTTGACAGTGTTAAGAGGTATTTTACTAATTCACTGTTTGCATATGATTAAGTTGTTTTAGTTCAACTGCTGAATTTATTCTTCAATTGAATAAGTTGTAGATGAAATTTTAGTTGAAAGATAATTAAGAGAAACAAAAATTAAAACTTTAAAAAAAATTATACTTTGAATATTGAAATTATACAATAAAGAATAAAAACTATTTTTGTAAAACTTTATCATAAACTCTGAATTTATGCACAATAATTAGTTCATTAGTGAGGTGATCACGATCAATAACACCACTATACTCAGAAAAGGAATTACAAAATGGAAATGAGAGACATTAACCATTTTCAGTTCCTCAGCATCACAAGAAGAAGTAAATGACTGCTGTTCCATCTGTGCAAATATGTAAACGAACGTCAAAAACTTCAATACACCTTTCAAAAGGAAGTAAAAAGTTGAAATGAATTTAAATGTTATCTAGGAACTCCAGCATCGACACATATTTGTTTTTCCCATTGCTAACAAAAAATGCCTCGTGCACCATTATATAATATTATGGCCGCTAAATAACTTACACTTATCGAAAAAGCAAAAGAACAAGCGCGTTATTGAGGTACTTCAATGTTTTCGCCATAAATACACCCGACCACCTCCGGTGGCCCCAGCCAATGTGCCACAGGAGAAAGGATGCATGGCGACTGTGGTAGGAATTGCTGTCAGCAATGGGCTGCGTAAAGTAGTTGTAATCTTTGTCGATGTACAGATTGCATCAAGAGCCTTTTCCGCGTTACCTATGAAAAGGTATTGATCATCCCATCCCCATATTGCTCTGCGAAAGAAACCAGTGAAGTTTAAAACATCACCCCATTTGAGAGATAAGACGAAAAGTTTTTCTACATGTTAGATCGATTAACAAATCACATTATATATCAACTTCGTAAATCTGTTAGTACAATAAATGGCTTGAACATACTTTCGCACATCCCTGCGTAATGAACATGCCGAAGTTGCAACTTCGGCAGGAACAGTTTTGAAATGCACATAAGCACTTGTTGGCTTCTAGAAAACTGGATACAATGAAATATGCACTCTGCATGTCTCCATCTTCAGATAAAATTGCAATATAACAAAGTTTTTTTTCACTTTTATATTGCACGTGGGGCAGTCCTTGACTGTTCTGAACAAGATTTTGTTATATATTACATCTTATTCTACATTTCGGATCCCTAAATTTTAGCCCAAATGGCCAAAAGTGATAATGGTGACTTCTTCACAGAAATCCACTGTCAAGGACACATATTTAGCATAAGGCAAACGGAGTGTTCTTACTACTATACAAAGAAACTTAAAACAATTGAATTAGACCTGACTAACAATTGCCATAAATTGAAGAAAATCTACTTGTCAGCAAATTAAAGATTAACTTGGGAATGAAAAAGAACTTGCACGTCACTGAAAGATTAAGAAAACAGTTAATAGATCAGGCTGTCTCCTATTAGACTTAACTAATAACCGACGTGAGTTGTGGAATTCAAGGGTTTAGCAGGTTCCATAAATAATCTACTTGTCAGCATATTAGAGACCATGTAACTCATGTATAAGAAAGACGTTGCTGGCCAGTGAAATATGAAGATGATAGCTGGAATTTCGAACAATTAATTAAAAAAGGTTAGCGAAATGAAATGAGATGCTAGTACCAAGGGTTAGTTTGATTTGTATATGTTTTGTGCTAAGTTCACATATGCCAAATCTCATCCAGTCCTTTGGGGTTCTTACCAGCTACCTTACTATTTAAACAATCTTAAAAAAATACTTTTGGATAAGACCTGACTAACCGTTGTCATAAATTGAAGACTTAAGAAGAATTCTTTGGTTTAAAATGCTTTTTCTAAAGAGTCTTGTCAGCAGATTAATCCAGAAATTACAAAGGGGAAGAATTCCCTTAAGCTAGCTTAGCACCAGCACCTCCATTATTCACTTAATTGTGAGAGGATGGGGTCAGATTGTTGTCTGAAAAAAATAAATGAAATGAAATGAAATTATAGCTTAAGCACTAGCACCTCCATTATTCACTTAATTGTGAGAGGATGGGGTCAGATTGTTGTCTGCAAAAAAAATGAAAAGAAATGAAATTATATTAATGTCCACAAGTGATCAAAGTAGGTCAGTGGAACTCTAAACTCCCAAGTAATAATATTATAGCAATGGAGTAACTGTAGTAATTTTAAAAAACATAAATGAAAAATAATCAAAAACAAAAGCCTAATAGAGATAAACCCAAAAAGGTAATGCTTTCAATAATATTGAACCAATAAGTCCCCGAGGTGTAGGACAGTCGGTGACGGAGTGTGCTGTTAAGGCACTCTGTGATGTTAAAGTCACCGGTTCGAAACCTACGGGGACAAAAAATCCAGCCATGTTAAGGGTTGGTGTGGCTCAAACCAGGTGCGATCCCCAAGTGATTTTGACGGCTTAGATGCCCCTGAATTGCGATTTCTTAGTCCCACATGTCACGGACAAACTAACAAACCAAAAAAATATATATATATTGAACCAATATATCACATCAACCCGTGTTTCATATATTGTGCATTGTTTGGCTAAGCCTGTGTTTCATATATTGTGCATTGTTTGGCTAAGCACTTGCTGGAGTCATCTGGTCTTAACTTGGAACCACAATTTCTTCTTATAGTAATTTCAAAGAAAAGAAATGAAAAATAGTCAAAAACAAAAACCTAATAGGGATAAACCCAAAAAGGTAATGCTTTCAATAATATTGAACCAATATATCATATCAACCCGTGTTTCATATATTGTGCTTTGTTGGGCTAAGCAATTCTTTCATATATTGTGCATTGTTTGGCTAAGCACTTGTTGGAGCCATCTGGTCTTAACTTGGAACCTCAATTTCTTCTACTAGATTCACATTGTTATCATTAAAAAAAATTCAATGCATTAAACCTAATAGGGGTAAACCCAAAAAGGTAATGCTTTCAATAATATTGAACCAATATAGCACATCAACCCTTGTTTCATATATTCTGCATTGTTTGGCTAAGCATTTGTCGGAGCCATCTGTCAGAGCCATCTGGTCTTAACTTGGAACCGCAATTTCTTCTACTAGATTCACATTGTTATCATTAAGAAATTTCAATGCATTTTAATTGTGATTTTTCATTTTTTTAAATTGCTTTTGGAAAGGTACTAAAGCCTCGAACAGTGAAATCAAGAATTTATTGATCAAATCAATTATGGATTTGAGCAAGCATGAGCTCATAATCTCTTGGAAAGGTCCTAAAGCCTCGAACAGTGAAATCAAGAATTTATTGATCAAATAAATTATGGATTTGAGCAAGCATGAGCTCATAAGTTAGCACAATGAATATAGAACGGCAAATAAAAAAAGAATATAATCATAGATGTATTGACGAGGGCCGGCTTATCAACATTGTGCTTTGTAATGCATTTTAAAATGGAGGTTCAAACAAAATACACTAATATATCTGCAAGCTGTGCAACAGAATGCCGTCAATTTATGCCATTGTAGTATTTACATATATACAACTCTTCCTCTATACTGTAATGCTGAAACTAAGCTCTTTATACATGACTATATCATGCGGTAAGGATCGTCATGCTAACTAGGGATAAGTATCAAACATGACATTTTTTTAAATTCACTCCAAATTAATGCCTTGTAGGTCACTAAACGATATACTAGAAATGTCGAACTCATAGAAACACATTAACATATAAAAATAGAGCGACTTATAAATAAATATACGTGTGGCTAGTCAGCTAGATAAACAAATTGGTAGATAGGTGGATCAGGTTTCAATTCACAAAACAAAAGCATATACATACATGCACAGAGAAATAAATGGTTAGAGAGCATATATTAACTGAAAGCTAAAATGCCTAATAAAAGATTGCAAACTAAAGAAATATCAACAAAAGCATACACAACGATATAAGTACTTGCACAAATATAGTTAGTGAAAGCTAAAATGATTTATTTTTGAAAGATTAAAAACTAAAGAAATGTCTCAACCTAGAATGAGCCAGTTCAAAAGACAAGAAAAGTGCAAAAAGTTTTCCTCAAAAAAATATCTACTTGTACCCACCAATAAAGAAAATAAAACTTTTAAACATTGTAAATAAGATATAGTAATGGTAAAGGATGGGAACCCTGCCTGAAAGAAGATAACGTTGTTCGTTTTGGGTTGTAATGGTATATCAAAGTTGTGCTCCATGAGTCGAGTCCATTCAATAATCCCACATTGTCATCAAAGCTGTTGCACATGAACCCAACATCGTTTCAACTAAACAAGGTCCGAAATAAGAGTTGGGCCCAAAAATGAATGCATTCTTCATCATACATTATAGTTTAAAGCGGATGAAAATGAAAAATAAATGTATTTATCAAATAAGAAATTAATAACTCGAAGGAACAACACAGATATAGGTTATAATTAACAAATAAATAGCATACAAACCTAACATGCTATTGTTTGGTGCAATATACTATATCACCAATTTACAAAAAGATAAATCAGATTAAATTAGTAATCCTATACTCTCTGTGATTAAAAAAACACAAGATGGCTTTCAACCCCACTTACATGGCAAAAATTGAAAAAAAATTGGAAAAAGAAAACCATTATTCCCATTGCCACATGATCCAAAATCACATCAAAAGGATTCCAATCATAAAAATGAAGGTTTCACTAACATTTATGCTTTCCAGATTACCTGCAATCTGGTCCATGTCTTAGTCAACGTTTCTAACCCTTCTACCTAAGGCTTATCGTCAGGACGACGAGCCTCAGATATAAGGGTTCAATAGATTGAATCCAATGTTAGCCAATGTTGAACGTCAACAGAGTTTCTAACACAATTACATGCCACAAGCTTGTATTAGAAGTTAGTATTTACTAAATTGATATAAATGATGATTTTATGTAGTGGATGATATGGTTTTGAATTTAAACATACTGTTTATCTTATATAATCAAATAACCTGAAACGACTGCGGGAAAAAAAAAATCAAATTAAAAAAAGTATATTAATTAAGAAAGAAAGAAGAACGTATTATTTTTCTCTAACACACCAAGAGCTAAAAGACAGCCAACAACATACCTTGTGGTTGCAAGGTAGTTTCCACTAGGAGAGAAGTAAGAAGAAAGCACTGCCCTATCATGTCGCACAGTAGCAATGCTTTTAGTTTGCCTCTTTCCCATATTTCTCACATCCCATATGCTTGCCGTACAATCTTGCCTCTTTCCCATATTTCTCACATCCCATATGCTTGCCGTACAATCAGTTGAGCTTGTAGACACTAAATGTGGATTATGAGGATGAAAATCGATAGTGTTTATCTTCTTTTCATGCAAATCATATGAGTTCGAAACACCACCAACCCTCAAATCAAGCATCTTCATTTCACCGAATGCCTCAGCAAAATAAACAGATTGATAACCATGTGGTGCACAACAGATGGCTGAAAGCATTATATTTCTGTCGTTCGTGTATAGCATATCAAATACTTCTTTCTCAATATCCATACAACGAATAAACCCATCACAGCTACAAGAAAGAACCTGCACATGCAAAAACATTGGCATTTGTCACTTGCTTAAATTCAGCATCTGACTAAGTAACACAATAACAGTTCAGAATCCAGATAATTTCCCAAAGAAAACTTTTTAAATACTCCTTCAAAGTAATATTGTAAAGACAAATGATTTCAGACAGATTTCTCTGATGTTATTTTTTATGTAGAACACCGGACATTTGAATACTCAAAATATTGCAAGTTGTTTCACTTTACTTGCATGGCCACTTATCAGTGGAAGTGTGGTATCAAACAGGCTTACTTACCACTACACTAAAGGTCCAAGGATAATGGACCCTAGGACATAACAATGTGGCAAATTCTAAGCAAGAGTATGGTATCTCAGTGCTAAACATGAGAACCTGCAATTAAAGGTCAAACGCTTGGGTATGATATTGGGTAGCATAGAACAATCTAACTTGGGAATTGGGGATCTGTGACTAGGGTTTCCTCAGCCGCAGACCCCTCTCCCTTTTTGCGGCGCTCTCTGTGCTCCCATATGTTTCTTCCCCTTCTTGGTAGCGGTGTGGCAATGGCAGCCATGATCCTGGTTTGATCGTTGGAGATTGCCCCTTCTTTAGCTTCATTGAAGCCATGGTTTCATGCTGCCCCTGTTGCATGTTTTTGGCGATTTTCTATGCGGATCTTTTGTTTCTGGAACGGGTTATGCCTTCCTGTGGGCGGATCTTGCTGTTGGAGCCTTCCCGGTTTAGCTGCATTTTTCATGTGGTCTCGAGTCCTGCTGCAGACTCATGTTCTTCCTCTGGCCTTTTTCTGTTGGGGCCATGGTTTTTCTTCAGATGAGCGTGGATGAACGTGTCTGGGGTTTTTCTCTTCAGATCTGGTGTCTTTTCAAATCCGATATTTGAAGCCTTCAATGTCTGCTGTGGGGTTCCGGTCCACTATCTTTTCAACCTCTAGTGAGTGTGGAGGTGTTTCATGAAGTTTTCTGAGGGTTTGGTCCTCACCAATCCATCCCTGCTGGTATGTTCAGGGGTTGATGCATTGTCAGGGTTATCTCGGTGATCTTGGTGACCGAGATTCCTTGTTTTCGCTTTGGATCTGTGGTGTGGTTGCTAGGGTTTTCTGTTTCTTTTTGGTGGGGTCTGTAACAGAGCTTTGAGGTCCTTACGGGCGTGCAGTGCTGATTTACTGCCAGGATCAGCACTTTGAGATCCGTCTAGGGCATGCAGCTTCTGTTTCTTCATCCTCAGAGGTTGCAGGCCCTCTTGTGGTCACAATGGATCCTGTTCTCAAAGGGTTTTCTTGCCGCTCATGCCCGATCCGTCCAGGTTCTCTTCTGAAGTGCTTTTCTGCCATGCTATTGGCTGGGTTTTGGTGGTTTTTTCTGAAACTTTCTTTTTTATATTTTCTGGTTCATATACTACACCCATGAGGTGTTGTGCTCCTTGAAGCACCTACAGAATGTAATTATGTCTCTTCAGATTGAATAAACTTTATAATATGTAACGTATATCAGTGACTCTAAGCATTAACAAACTGTAATAAGTCACATTATCATCAATAGAGATGACAGTGGGTACTGGAAAGTTGAACATGGTGGCAGCATAGTAAAAGTTTGAACGTGGGGCTGGAACAATACAAAACTAGTTGTTGCGAGAGTTACTGACTTGAGAATGAGCTTAACCATCTATATATTCTCTAGTGTTCAAACCATTTTTAATGATGCGCCAGGAATTCAATTTACTGACCCGTTATGAAAACAATAATAAGAAAACAAACTAAATATTAATAGAGCAGGTAAAGAGCGAAGAACATTCATGTCAATCGACATCATAAAAATGGTTTATCCAACATCTTTCCAAGTCTATTGAATTGTATTTTGTTGTGTGATTCTGCCCGTAGTTATCATATATACAGATGCACAGCAGTCTTTTGGTGTGTGTGTGATTCTGCCCATAGTTACCATATACAGCCTTCTTAACACAGATATACAGCCTTCTTCACATAGATGTGCAGCAGATATACAGCCTATGTATACAGATAGAGCCATATTCAGCAATATATACCAGAAAAAAGATCAACGTATAAGAACCGTATCTTGACGATTACGTTTGGGTATATTGAAGCCGTATCTCTGCCATTAACTTAGGCGCATTTCAGTCGTATCTCGGCCATTACTTTGGGCGTGCCTCAGTTGTAGCTTGAACTTACTTTCGATGTATTGCAAGCACATCTCGGCCATTAATTCGGCATATTTGGCCATATTTCGGAGGTATACTATTGTATTTGATATTTCAACAATATTTGGCTTTTTCCAATAATTTTTTTCTATATCATAAGAATTGTTTTATATGCATGCATATCAATACAGACATATGGCCATTGGCAACTATGATTCTGCCTTAAAAGAAAAGTATTAAGCAACATCTTGCAGCCCGTAGGAACCACTTTTATTAAACGACAACACCAGATGATGACCGTGGCACATCTAAAAGATGAATACTAGCTAATACTAGGTAACGAGCCATCGTTTGGTTCACTAATAAGGTCAACAGAATGTTGAGCTGTTCACCAGATTTCCACTCTGGTCTTGAGATCTGTCCATGAGCCGTATTCAAAATGCACTTCTTAAATTATAATTTCAAAAAATGAATTATGTTCTTGCTCTTGTGATCGATCCCTGGGGCGTATATACAAAATGCACTTATTAAATTATTATTTCAAAATTTTTGATATAAAATTTTATGAGAAACAAATAAAGAACAACTAGAGACTAAAAATAAAAATAAAATAGCACTCCATGATAAGAACTGAACCTTCTCCACAGAAAAGGGTGAGGTTGCAATTCCTGACACCGGGGCGGAATGGGGCATATACATGTGAAATCCATTTCCTTCCTCATAATCAGCATCCCACAGGCTCAAATAGCCTTCAATGTCTCCACTCGCAACTATAACCCTCTCTCTGCAAGGCAAGATATGGACACTGCATATTTTAGTTGGAGTAACCCTAGCTATATCTTTAGCCTCTAACTTTAGGTCTTCCGGGCTAAATTTTGGCCCAACATGACCTCCGCCTTCCGATACCCAGCCTGTCTTGGCGCATTTCAAATCCGTCAAAGGCGCATGGTCCCTGAGCTCTTTGAGCCGATTAAAATAATGATCATAAGCATCCTCCTCCCCGTAGGGCATATAAGTTTTCGCTAAACTTAGAGGCCCTTTCTTCGAGGATATGGGAGGTTTCGGAAAACCAGGGGTTGGCGCATTCAAACCCTTGCGAGGTTTAGCAGGCGGGCTATCACTGCCCAAATCCCCGATACTTTGAGGGGAGACTCCTCTGGTCCGCCGGGACCTTCGAAGTACAGAGTGTTCCGCTTCTCTTTCACGCTTGGGGGGCTTAACCTTAGGCTCCGACCTGGAAAACAGCAACAATTGTTCAATTATTTTGGCTGCACAATCTTAGGAGGCATTTGGGGGATGCGGAATGGGACTTACTTGGGTTTTTTAGAGGCGGAACGAAGGTGCTCAGCTGTGTCGTGCACGCGAAGAGCCGCTAACATCTGCCGGTTACGCTGGACATTTTCGAGCCTCTTGCGCTCGTATTCCGTCATCGGCTCCATTGTTGTTCCTTCAGTGCTCTGTGGGAATCGATATCTGAACCTCGATGTACTTGCTACCAGAATGCATTTGGAGAGACAGATATGTGCAGGAAAACACAGTTTTCTTTGAGAAGATATGCAATTTGTAACGGGAAAATGGCGGGAACGTAAAAGGGCGCCCTCTTCGTGACACGTGGCGTTAAGTTTTAATTTTCTTCATTAATGACAAGAATGGTTTGTTGGTAAGTTGATAGAGGTGTATATATGTGTAACAGTGTCACCTTTATTTGACTTTATTTATTTATTATTTTATAAATAGCATTTAGAAGTGGTAAAACTTATTCTCATTTAGTTGTTAATTAGTGTTTTTAAATTGAGTGGGTATATTTTTACTTTAAAAACATAATTTAAAATAATTTGTTAATGAATTGTAAGGAGGTAAATTTTATTGTTAAATATATTTAGCTCTTGAACTATTAATTAATAACAATTTTAGATCTTATTTACTAACCAATCTTATTTACTAACCAAAAAATATAGTTTCAATTTAAATAATATCTTAAACTTTTATTATTAAAAATAATAATAATAAAATCATATATTATAAATAAAATTTAAAATTATTAAAAAAAAAATAGATAATAATGTTACACAAATATTTTTTAAATATGATAGAGGGTTTTGTATATTTTTGTTAAAAGTGTAAGTTTTAAATCTATATTTCTTTAGGTGTTGTTCAATTGTCTTATGACTATGTAATATCTTGTTTCCCCATCCTGTAAATATAACTATAGCTTGCCAAAAGACTATGGGCACGGTGAATATGTGTGGATGTTGGAATTGATGAACATTTTTATGAAAGATAATGTATGTATTTCTGTTTTTAAATAAAATGGATAGTGTTGCATAATTGTTGAAGGGGTTTGCCAAGGCAGATCATGATGCTATGAGAGAGATGCTAAGGGGAACCAGCAATGGTTGAGATGACCCCACCAGATGAGTACTTTACTGGATTTAATTTACTTAGACCCGGAACAGTCCTCTGACCCATAAATAAATTACCCGTCAGGCTGATAGTTGGGAAGCCCTCCTCAAGAGTTAAAGAGGAGATGGGCAGAGTACCCATCTGAAAGACTTCCTGACATGACCATGAACTGGGGATTCGGACCCACGCAATCTTGTTGAGGAAGGAAAGAAAAGAACAAAATTYGTGGGCAGAAGGGGATTGTGAAGGAGATAAGTCGAGAGACCATCCTTCCAAAGAGAGGAGAGTGTGTGTAGCTCTCTGGTTCTGAGGATAATTGAACAACAAGCTTGCTCTAGGTACAAGAAGTTGTTGGCAACGTTTTCAGTCCAAGTTGATAAATGGGGTTGCAGGAAGACGAGTGACTGAGGAAGCACTCATTGCAGGCCCCCTTGCTCGATGAAAAGAAAATCGATTGTCAGGTTCATGTGGGAGGAGAAGAGTGGCCTTCGTCCCTAACTGTCGCTGAACAAGAAGGAAGACTCTCTCTCGAGGCATCATGATCTAGCTAGGGGGTGGCCAGCAGTAAATCCATTCAGGAGTTGTTGTGCCTACGGTTGGATGGAAACGAGCACCCCTCTCAGTAGTTGCTTCACGATTATGGTTTCTTGATAAGTATTTTTATACTATGTGTACTAGAATGGAAGTGATGATTGAATGCTTGTGTTTGTGATTAAATATTACATTGTTTGATTAATCATTAGAAATGCTTATTGTTTTTCTGTGAGCCCCTATATTTGCATGGTTTCTGTTTACCTTTGCTTAGCAGCAGGATAACTATTCAACATGGGTTTTTAGATGAATTTGAGAATAAGTTTATGGTTCTGGTACTGGTCGAAAATTCCTTAAGGCAATTTTCCCAAGGATTGGTCTTGCAAGGTAAGAGTCAGGGCAGACTTTGCTGGAATGTTTAAGTCTCGTTGATCCCTCGAAAAGTACCTTTCCCTGTTTTAGAATTTAAGTTTTGTGAATGGAAGGCGTTCCCTTCAAACAAGTCGCTCAAGAGACCACGGGCTCATGCCCACGACCTTAACCAAATCTTGCCTAAGAACTATGAGTGTAGCCTCTGGAGCTCGATAAGTTCCACATGATTGGGACCTTGTAACCCTTCGCTAGGTCCAAAAGGAGCTAAGCTATTTTGGCTTCGAAACTCCGGGAGTTCGGAGCTCTAGGATGCTATGACCTTACAGCCTTCGAAACCAACCAAAGGAAACCTATTGGCACGGTTACCGACAAGGTTGACCAACATCTGGTGGTTCCTTTAACTGCGATCATGGAATTTGTCCCATCGTTAAACCCTGATTCACTTCTCAGTCGCGAAGTGATGAGAACCATAGATCCAAGGACATTTGGGATCTCCCATGACCGTTGGATCTACGTTGCGGTCAGTCCGGTGTTAACCACCTCGGGAGAAAGGGAGTGTTAAGCGGGTAGAACCTCCGAACGTCGAACTCACGAAGTGACGAGAGTCGTAGATCAAAGGACGCTTCGGGATCTTTATCGGTCATTGGATCTACATCGCGGTCAGTTCGGCGCTGACCACTCTAGGAGAAAGGGAGTGATAAGCGGGTAGAACCCTCGAACGTCGAACTCGCGAAGTGACAAGAGCTGTAGATTTGAGGACGTTTTGAGACCTTTCCTGGTCGTTGGATCTAAGTCGCGGTTAGTCCGACGTTGACCACTCTGGGAGAAAGGGAGTGTTAAATGGGTAGAACCCCTGAACATCGAAGTCACGAAGTAACACAAACCGTCAATTCGAGGATGCTTCGGGATCCCTCCCGACCGTCGGATCTAGACCGTGGTCATCCCGGCGTTGACCACTCTAGGAGCAAAGAGGAAGTTGCACAGCGGATCCCCCGAACACTGAAGTTGCGAAGCAACGGAGGTCGTAGATCAATGGATCTATGTGATCCTATCTTGACAATGGGATAGAAGGGGTGTTGGGAGGTTGTTGGCGAGAGTTCAAGGTTTGGAGCTCTGGGCGAACTCGCAGGAAGGAGAAGTTAGAGACTCCCGGAGGCTATCGATCTGGAGCGACGTGGCACACTAATGTGACCTAGGGTGACGTGGACCCATGTTCGACATGCCACGTGTCGCCTTGATTCATGTTTTTTATAGGTCTTATATGCCCATTAGAACGTAACACGTGTCACCCATTAATGGGTCGATGTGTCATTTATGCCCTTAGTCGCGTGTCCTGGTGCATGCTCACTTGGCCTAAAAGCTGGTGGAGTACCCGAGACACCAGGACTTCGGGACTTCGGGGAACATGGAATGTTGGAATGCTGGGGTAAATCGGCCGAAGGCCTGGACCTACTTGTCCCTGCCTCAACATTTAACATGCCACCACGTGTAAGTGTGGACGCTTCGGGAGTCCGAGGTTTCAGAATTCCAAAGGTTTAGAGGTGGTGTATTGAATAAGTCGAAAAGGCCGAAGGTTGGAACCACGTGGCAGGACTTCGGGGTTTCGGGATTCCGAAGGATATGCAATTAGAGATAACGGGCATTCAACGTTGAAGCATCAAACGCGAAATATCGTAATCCTTTACGTTAAACAATGGCGTAACTGCCAATCCAGAGCTCAGATTTGAGCATGGTGACAGTTGTTGGAAATCTCTTGACGAGCAAAAGAAGATGGAGATCTCGGGGAGAGGATCCGAGATGATTAAGAAAAGTGAAATTTTGATGCCCCATCCCTATAAAGGATACTTAGGGGTCGTGTGTGTTACAAAGTGATATCAGAGCGGGCAACAACAATTGGCCTGCTTGGGCTCATGAATGAGTCACATAAAAATCTCATTTTAGAACTTTTAAGGGGGTAACCCCCCATCTTACCCCATTCATAAGAAACTTATCTAAACCACTGTTGAAAAGAGGAATGAAACTTTCTGATGTTGTTATATGTTTTGAAAATCTGAATTGTGTGTTGTTCATAAACTAGTAGATAACTAACTAACAAAAAATGTTTTATCAGCACTCAAGCAGTCAGTGGACAGCAAGAAAACTACAACGTAAAGGATGGTGACACACCATGAGTTGGGGGAAATCTCTCACAATAGAGAAGAGGAATCTAATGAGAGGAGGGTGGTGGAAACCCCTCCAAATTTGGCTGAAACCATAAGAAGCCTCGTGGCGGAATTACAGAGTTGTAACGATGACATTGAAAGGCTGATAAAATAATAGGAAAAACAAATTGAAATTAATGTAGTCCTACTACAAAGCCTATCAGATATACAAAGGTAGTTGCAACATGGACCAACAACCAATCATGTGGACAGACATCATACTAAGAAAACTCAAAGTCCACCTGAGATACGAAAGCATGGTCCTGAAAGTGGACACACAAGGAGGAGCACTTCAAAGAAGACGCAACATGGAGCCAAGAGACGCTCATCGGAAGAATCCTCTGGTGAGGAAATTGATAACTCCAAGGAATCTTCTAGTAGCAAAATTAGTTCACATTCCCAGAGGAGAAGAAAGAAGAGGAAACATTCCAAGAGCCATGACCTTGAAGAGTTTAAGAAAGCCAAACCACCCACCTTCGATGGAGAGATTAAAAAGGGGGAAGAAGAAGAAGTTTGGCTACTCGGCTTGAAGAAGTACTTCAAAGTTCATGACTACTCTAAAAACCTAAAGTCTCGAATAACCATTTTCAACTTGAATGGAAAGGCCTCCATTTTGTGGGAGGACCTTAGGAATGTGAAAGGAATCCATGAGAAGGACTTGTCATGGAAACAATTTGAGAAGTACTTAAAGAAGAAGTATCTTTCGGAAAAACACATTGATGGGAAGACCAAGGAGTTCTATGAACTCAAGTTAAGACAACTCACAATAGATGAATATATCAACAAATTTCTTGAGTTGATAAGGTATGTGCCCTACATAAAGGATGAAAAGGTAAAGATGCAACAATTTATTAGTGGACTACTTCAGTCCTTCCGGGATAGAATTGAATTTGATGAACCTAAGACCTTAGAAGATATTATTCGGAAGGCAAGGTATTGCTATGAGAAATTCAAGAATAAGACAGAACCTCATGAGGACTGGAAGAAGAAAAGTAATTCGGGATTCAAGAAGAAGGGGTTTAAACCCTTAAGATTTAAAAACCATGGGAAAATTTCTAAGATGAGCCTTCCTACTAAAAGTGTATATCAACAGAATTTCCCATCTCATAGTGGTAATAAACCCTTTGGAGCAACCCCAGGTAAAACTGATAACACAAAAAGAGAACCCTTGAAATGTTGGGGTTGTGGAGAAGAACATATGTTGAGGGATTGTCCACATAGGAAACAAAACAATAGGAGGGTTTACAACATTCGGGAGGTTACCACAGTCAATGATATGGCTAGGAGCATGCCACAAATTTATGCAGCCTTAGATAATAGACAAGCTGACCACCAAGCTTCAGTGGTGGAGATGGAAGATATGATTGACAACCAACTAGTTTCCATTTTAATTGACCCTGGTTCTAATTCGAGTCATGTTGTCCCTTAAACTGTTGGGAAATGTAAATTGCAGCAAGTAAAATATGTTAAATCGTGGTTGGTACAACTAGCCACTGGAACCAAAAAAAAGGTAACAAGGGTCATACCAACATGCAAATTCATTATGAATGGATTTCCCACCCAAGCATCCCTAAACATGCTCCCTTTAGGATCCTATGACCTACTGATTGGAATGGACTAGTTGGTTGCCCATTAAACCAAGTTGGACTATTACAATAAAACTTTGGAGGGTGAAGATGAAGAAGGGAGAAAAATAACCCTACAAGGAATTCAAAATCCTATCTCAATGAGACAAATATCATCCCTTCAAGTGAAGAAGTGTTGCAGAAAAGGATGTTCTTTGTATGCAATACGAGTGTTGAACTCTGTTGAGAACAATAAACCAAGCCTAGAGGACCATCCCATATTAAGAGAATATAATGTTTTCAAAAGAAGTACCAGGCCTACCTCCGAGAAGAGATATTGACTTTTCAATAGAACTTGTACCAGGAGCGGTGCTAGTGTCTAAAGCACCCTGTAGAATGAGTACACTAGAGTTGGTTGAGCTCAAAATATAGCTAAAGGAGATGTTGGACAAAGGCTACATTTGGCCTAGTGTGTCTCCATGGGGAGCACCAACCTTGTTTGTGAAAAAGAAGGATGGCACACTCAGGTTGTCCATAGACTATATACAACTTAATAAGATGAACATTAATAATAAGTATCCCTTGCCAAGGATCAATGACTTATTTGATCAATTAAGGGGTGTTACAATTTTCTCTAAGATTGACTTGAGGTCAGGATAAAATCAAGTTCGAATTAAGGATGAATACATCCACAAAACAACCTTTATGACAAGATATGGGCACTATGAATTTGTGGTGGTGCCATTTGGGATTACCAATGCACCAACCACTTTTACGTGCTTAATCAATAATGTACTCAGTAAGTTCCTGGATAGATTTGTGTTGCTTTTCATTGATGATATCCTAATCTATTATAAGAATAGGGAAGAACATGAAGAACATCTCAAGTTAGTGCTTCAAGTGCTAAGAGAACATCATCTCTATACCAAGTTTAGTAAGTGTGACTTTTTCCAAAAACAAGTCCATTACTTAGGCCATGTTATTTCTAAAGGAGGAGTGGCAGTTGATCCTAACAAGATCAAATCCATTATGGATTGGCCTACCCCAAAGGATGTATCTGATATCATATCCTTTATGGGCCTAGCAAGATACTATAGAAGGTTCATAAAGGGATTCTCCAAGATCAGTTTCCCAATCACCTCCCTTCAGAAAAAGGGAGTTAAATTCATTTGGACATCCAAATGTGGAGAGAGATTCCAACAACTGAAATACCTTCTAACCAATGCACCTGTGTTGAATATTACAGACCCGAACAAGGACTTCCTTGTGTGTACAGATGCCTGCAAGGAAGGGCTCAGAGGAGTCCTTATGCAAGAAGGACATGTGATTTGCTACAAATCCAAAAAATTGAATGAGCATGAAAT
>SNQJ01S0229434.1:3648-14358 GCA_010110895.2 Picea sitchensis
TAATCCAACAACGTATGTCTATTTATCCATGCTACTGTATCAAATTTTAACTTCTCTCAATTCCTTGCTAAAAGAGGCTATGCATTGCTCCTAACTTTCTTTATTCTTTTTCAATACAACATTAATGGTATTTTCAGAGGAAAAAAAATACGGGGAATTCCTTATCATAATTATGGCTAACTGGGACTGGGGATTATCCTAATAATTCTTTTATTTGTTGAAATGACATCTTAGCTTTGGTAGTCCATCTAATTTCATGATATTTCTTCAACATGTCAATGTTGTTCTTCATTATTTCAACAAAATTTGGGATTGATTTTCTGAGAAAAAATATTTTTCCCAGGGAGGAATGCACTTATTTCTTATTTCTTAGAAAAACAATTTGTTTGATAGGATCCACCCTTTCAGAGTCTATATTGACTCCTTTGGATACTATGTGAACCAACAAATTTCCTCATTTCATTGAAAAATGAGACTTCTTGGGATTCAATGACAAAACAAACTTCCTGTATTTCACAAAAGTCTATCTTAAGTGCTTAATGTGATCCTCATAAGTCTTTAAAAACATAGTTATATCATACAAATAAATGATAATAAATCTATTCCTTTCTCCTACAAATGTTATCGCCATGGCCCTTTGGAAAGTTTCCCCTTCATTTATCAAACCAAAAGAAATTTTGTCATACATAAAAGTTCCCCAAGGTGTTGTGAATGTTGTCTTTTCTCTGTCATCTGAGTGTATTGTTACTTGGTTATACCTTGGGAAACCATCCATCATGGAGATTCTATTTTCTCCCACTACCTTATGTAGTATGTGATCCATCTTAGTAAAATGACAGTTGTCTTTGAGTGAGCATTTGTTCAGGTTTCTGAAGTCCATACACAACCGAATTTCTCCACTCTTATTTCTTACTGGAACCAAGTTGGCCACCCATTCCGAATATCTGAGAGGAAATATCATTTGATCATCTAATATTTTCCTTACCTCCTTCTCAATAGTAGGCAGTCAAATAGGATTAATTTTCTTGATATTTTAATTGAAAGGATTAATACCAGGCTTCAGGGGTATTGTGTGTTGTATAACGCTGGTGTCATAATTCTTCAAATCTTCATATTTCCATGCAAAGAAATCCATATACTCCTTGAAAAAATGTGTATATTCTACGTTTTTCTCAACATGGATGTCTTTAGACAACTTGATACAATTTATCTCATATTTTGTCCTTATATTACATTCCTCAATGATTGCATCTTTGGGGAGTACAACATGTTTGACATGTACATCATTTCTATCAAAAATTTATTCCAAAGGTACCAACCCCTTTGGAATGAAATTATTCTTGAGCTACAACACATTATGAAAAACCATGTAATTACTAAACTCGGGAGCTATACCATCTTTTCCTTTAGTCACATATTCATTCTCTACATCTTCATCTGAGTCCATGTGGGTATTAGAAAACTTATCTATTACTTACATAATTTTCTTGATTTGATTATTGTAACACCCCCAAGACTGAGCCCCAGATTGTAAATGTGAATATGTTTTATAGGCTGGTGAGACAGGATGTTAGAGGCCAGAAGGATTATGTGATGATTAGGCTAAAGAGCTTAGATTCTAAAGGTCGGCGATCCTATTTTTGTATATGTAAACACTCATATCATTAATATAATACATTGTTTCATGTAGATCAACCATGATAAAAGAGTATGGGGGACTAAACTCCACTAGGAAGGGAAAAGGGGGGGGATAAGAGCCTAGAAAATGGGCTAGGATAGAGGGATTATCTCTAAAGGAATATTATAATATTATTCCTAAAGACTATGGTGAGGATAATTATTTTATCCTAAGTTATTATGGGAAAGATAATTAATCCCAAGTGGAGAGAAACGAGCTCCATGAGAGCCATGTGTCATCAAGGGCGCATGTAGATATATGTGGTGGAATTAGTCCATTTTCCAATTCTTCCCATCCACCAACGCATTCATGATTCTACATTCACAAGCCATTTTCCATTTCACTCCATCATTTTGACCTCACACTCTTGCATGCACTCCTGGATATGTATGTGGTACCTCTCTGTCATGAGTAGTGCATATGTAGCTTACCCGAGCCTGTATTGTTCCTCACCTGAGCATCGTTGCTGCCATCTCCTATTCCATACATGAATTCTATTGATGCCTTTAACTGAACGCTATTTTTTTCATCACCGCTACTTGTACCTGGTTGAATTAAGAGTTGGACTAAAGAAGTGAGTTGTCAGGCCTATGGGTTTGAAGAAGCAAGTTTTTAGGCCTATGGATTGAATAGGTGGATTTTCAGGTCCATGAGAAACTCTCTCTAGGTGAGAGACTTGTTGGGGAAGTGATTTCATGAAGGATCCCAACTACAGCTACAGTTATCTAAGACTTCCTATCCGACCTATTGTTGAAGCCCTAGAAGGGAATTGGGGCAGCCAAAGGACTATTGAGTAGAGAAGGGGAACACTTCCTCGGGTGGGACATGCATGTGGGGAATGAGAGGTTGTAGGCTGTTAGTTTGAGTTGGCACCTGGGATGAAATACTTTGTGTTGTCTGTGTTGCCTCAAACTGGTTAGAAATCCCTTTACCTGGGTGGAGTTTAGTCCCAGCTCGAGGGTGACCCACTGCTGAGAGTTCTGAGTAGCGGGGTCTAAGGATGGGAGGATCTTGGAAGGTCTGCACATAGTTGGTGGTATTATGTCAAAGATAAGTGTCAATTGTGTGTTAATTTACATGTTGTGTATTTATACATGTGTTTATGTTTATGAGGTTTTTCCTGTGTATGTTGCATGTATATGTTTACTATTATTTCTACATGAATCTGTGTATTTACATAATATAATTGTCTGATTAAGTTATGTGTGTGTGTGTGTGTGTGTGTGTGTGTGTGTGTGTGTGTGTGTGTGTGTGTGTGTGTGTGTGTGTATAACATTCTAAGGCTGGGTATGTTACAATTTGGTATCAAAGATCTAGTTTCCAACACTGAGCTTGGATGGGACAAGCAAGCTGATTGAGTCACTTGTGTGGAATTGGGAAAACCCCCCAATTTGTGTTGTTAAAATTCTTAGAAAATTTTGAATAAATTGGCCAAGTGGTGAAAATTTCATAGTTTAATACTTGTTCAGGAAAATTCCAACCTAGGATGGGTCGATTTTGAAGCACAAGGAGTGCGCAGGAGATTTATTAAGTCCCCAAAAGAAGAGAAATATCCTTGTGAGAAGGTCAATGAACGAGATCTATTTGGGAAAGGTTTGAATCCTTCACAACCATTAGATCTGAAAAAGGAGTGCGACAGTTAACCCCTCAAGTCCTTTGGACTTCATTTCTTCGACAATTTTTAAGTCTTTGACAAAAAGGAGGCAAAATCCATGAAGCTATGAAGTCCCAGAGTGGATCTACACTGTATATCATTGGGATAAGGTAGGTCGTTGGATCCCTAAGTGGTTCGAAAATACGACACTAAAGGAGAATTTGGTTGTGGATGCACGAAGTGGAGAGTTACCCGAAGTCGTGAAGTCTTAATCCAATCTAGACCATTCATGTTTAGGGAAACATGTCTATAGATTAGCGAATTTGGAAACTCGACGTTCGAGAGTTATATAGTGTTATGTTTCAAAGTTCCTTGAAGCCCGTTGTTTTGAATACCTGGAGAGTTGGAGTCTCAAAGTTTCGACGACACCTATTCGAGAGTTCAGAAGTTCGACGTTCGGGGGTTTTGAGGTTTGTTGTGGAAGAAACCTCTGAACCCCAAATTTCCAAAGATCTGAAGCCTCAAAGCTCCAGACATCGTATGTTTGGAATTTCGATGTTCAGGATTTTTAAATTTTGCTGGTATGAAATATTTCGAAGCCTGAAGTTCCAAAGTCCTAGAGTGTTGGAGTGACGTGGCATGTTGACGTCACCTAGGGTGATGTGGACCTATTCAGGAGTTTGAAATTTCGACGTTCGGGAGATTTGTTGTGTTATGCTGAGAAGTTCATCAAAGCCCAAAGCTCCAAAGTGCCAAATTAGTAAATATCTGGAGAGAAACGATTCGGGAGTTCTCTATTTCAATGTTCGGGTGTTTTGAGGTGTTATGGTGTGGAATCCTCTGAAGCTCAGAGTCCCAAAGTCACATAGCACCAGAGTGATGTGGCCTGATGATGTCACCTAGGGTGATGCAGACCCACTTTATGTGTGCCACATGTCATCTTGTTTCATGCTTTTCACTGACCTTTTGTTCCAATTGGAACTTGACATGTGTCACCCATCAGTTGGGACATGTGTCATCTCCATATTTTTCCACGTAGCACCCCCTTGTGCGTAGTTTCTAATGAAACCCAGGAAGTTCATAAATTTGGCGTTCGAAGGAAATGTTGGGTTGGGTTGGGAAATCCTTCGAAGCTCGAAGCTCTAGAGCATCGAAGTCCTAAAACTCTGAAGAAGAATCATTCAGGGAGTTAGTTGCTTTGACTCTAAGAGGAAATGAAGTGTGATTAAGGGGAAACCTCCAAAGCTTGAAGCTCTAAAGCATCGGAGCCTTAAAGCTCCAAAGAAGCATATGGTCAGAAGTTTGCCAATTTAGCATTCTAGGGAAATGGGATGTGTTGAAGGAGAATCCCCCGAAGCCCAAAGTTCCAGAGAATCGAAGTCTTGAAGCTCTGGATAAGTTCCTTTCAGTTAAGTGTTGGGTCATATCCTATGGTCATATGAGATTTTGGCTTAAATAAAAGGGGGTTGGTGCCCTATATTTTGATTTTGATGGAAGAAAATGGCTTAGAGAAAAAACCCACAACTTTATGAATTGTACAGACCTACAAATAAGGAAATTACAGACGCCTGTAAACCTAAAAAGAGGATCCAACATGATTCCAAGAGATAATTTGTCTCTTAAGAAGAAGAACAATTGTACAAGGATTACCTCCGAGGAAGCACAATTTTCAAATATTTAAAACTGTATACTCAAAACTTAGAATTGAGCAAGGAAGCAGGCGTTGGAAACATCTTGAACAACAGAATATAACTGTTCACCCAGAAAATCGACTTGGACAGTCATTTTATCATAAAATAATAAGAAATAAGTCTTATACATTATGAATCATAATTGTTCATAAATTCATGCAATTAATGAATCATTTAGCCTAGCAAAGTTCTGTTGGTTGTTGTTGGAAGCAGACCAATGCGAAAAGAAAGGTTATTTTGGGAAAGAAGGCACACACAAGGAAAGTGACAGCTAGAAGGAATACCAGCACGCGTGCATGCATGTAATACCTAATGACGTTAGGGTTAGGGTTTTTGCAATACAATAGATACTTAGTTCTCATAGAGGAGGGCAAATGAGATGTAATATTTTTATATACGACCTAATTTTGTAAGTTGTTGAGCTAGAGAGGAGAGGAGTAAGGAGGGTGGATCTTGAGGGTTAGATTGCGAGCTGAGGATCTTGGTGCAATCTAGTCCACCTCATAATAGATCTCGACCTGAATGAGAAGATTTGTAAAGCGTGTGACGCTGTAGTTTTGGAACTACTATAATAAAAGAGCTAAGAGCCATATATTTGTGGGCGTAGCCTAGGGGGGTGAACCACGGTAAAACCTGTGTTATGTGATTGAATGCATATGTTTCACTACTATCGTTAATAGTTGTGGATTTACCAATTGAATCAGCTGATTATATTTCATGCATAATCGTGAATGACAATTTATGGAATTAATACTTTAAGTGCACTAGAAAATTTGGGTCATTTTGCGATGGTCGTTTCGACGCTCTTGCAACATTATGTCGTAGATATTGCAAAAAATATTGGGTCTCCAAAATGTCGATTCACGTGATGTGGCACATGCGATGAACCTGACTTAATGTCGCAAGAGAGACGGCATTAGGGAGTTGTCACAAAAGCGACAAAGAAAAAATATCATTTCTAGAATGACTAAGTAGATAAATCGTTGAAAGAACGACAAAGTAGGGAAATTGTCACAAGCGTGATTAGTGATGAAAATCGTCACAAATGAGACAATGTAGAGATATCATTGCAAGAGTGAAAACAAAGGAAGATCGTTGCACACACAACAATATAGGTAGATTGTCACAAGATTGACAAGCGTAAGAAAGTTTGCGACGAATCAACTTTCAAAGGGGTCGTCACAAGAGCGAAGAAAACAGGGTATATTGCGACGAAATTGATATACAATTTTTAGAGATTTTTATACCAAGTTCATCACAAGATTTCTATGGGGTCATCTCAATTGTGACGACAACAATTTATTTTAAAAAAAATGATTTTTGAAGAAAAAAAAAAATTGATTTTTGAGCCAATTATACAAGGTGCTATGATTTCACACTAAAGAGGTCATCCAAGTGATGTTGTTGCATTGATATAGGGTTGGTAAGCATGCGCAACATAAGAAAATTGTTTCCATGCTAGGAACCAATTGGTCCTAGTAGAAGGAGGCCATTCACACATCCTCTTGTGGAATTGCTACATGATAGCATAGCTAGGAACTAGAGATAAATCCATAGCAAGAACTCGAGCCAGTAACAAAATCCAACATTCATAGTTAGATCCATGTTCAAGAGAAATAGAAAGATGACACATTGTTCTAGATTGGTCCTAATATTTTGGAGAATGAAAACACTCTCAATGGGGAGGCCTAATTTGAAATGGATCTGAACACAGGAATGATTGTAAGAATCAATACCTACAAGTATAATTTAAAAATTAATGAAGGTTATATAATAAAGTACAATGAAAATTTTATAAATTAAATGAGACAAAGAAAAAAAAAGTAAAACAAAATAAAATAGAAAAATGAAAATAGGAGCAAAAAAGAGAGAGAACAATGGGAACTAAAAGGTCGGTCTCTTGGCCTTCCCATTACCCCTAAGATCTCCTATTCATCCTTTTGACACGACTCTCAAAGGGTATTTTGGACAAAGAGGAAAGTATGCACAAAGATCCATGAGTTACATTGTAACCAAATATTCTCAAAATGAGAATTGAGTAACCATTGAAAAACAAAATCCCATTTGGGTTGGTTCTAGAGTAAACATTATGTCATTGTGTGACATCTCATTTATGTTAAATTAATGGAATATAAGTTGGGTGGGAGTTTAATTAAAATAACAACCAATGTCCTATACAAAAGTTACTGAAGATGAGATACTAACATGTTATGTCTCATATGCAATATGTAGAAATTATGGAGGAACTAGTGAGGGAAATGGATCCACTTGCTAAGATCCCTTTGGCATATTAGTAGTATGTGGTTTTAGTGTGGGATGCAAGAGGAAACAATGTTACCCTTGTGGATCCATTTGGAATATTAGTAGATGATCCCTTTGGCATATTAGTAGTATGTGGTCTAGAAAATTTGGTGAGTAGTGAGAACTCTTGAGTAGAATCAAGCTTGCCTTGATTCTTATGTGGGACTTCATATTTCAAAGTGAAATTTTGGGAGTTGATGATTGGCATTGTTACCAGGGTTGAAAAAGTTTGATTCCCTAGATTCAATAGATATGGTAAATCATGGTGTTGGGAAGTCATATTTCTTTAAATCATTGGATTTCAGGTTATATTGAGGGTGAGAGGAAGAAATGGTATGCTTGAAGAAGAACATTTCAAGGAGGTCTCACCACCTTTGGGAAGTCATATTTCTTTGAATCGTTAGTTTCCAGTTGCTTGTATTGAGGGTGAGAGAAAGAAATGGTATGAAAGGCATTTCAAGGTCTCACATAGTAACTTCAATTATGGATAACATCCCTTTGATTGTTATGGATAAATTTTCTCTAGTCCAGGAGGATCAATATCTTGACTACTACAGTTTTGTGCAACACAAAAGAGATATTGATGGGGGTGGTGAGCATAATATGTAAGGATTGAAATAGTAGAGTTGGATAGAACCCTAAGAAGGTGATTCTTTGTCAAATCATTGTCAATGGACAGTTATATGAGGATCCTCTATATGACATTTACTACCATGATTATGAAGAAAAACATCATAATTTGATATTCTTCTTGGAGATGACTTTTAACATTGTGTTATGGGTATGGGAGGTCATCCTAAACACATCTAATGCATATTTTGGGGCTTCACAAACCATAATAATTGTTGTGATAGTGAGTTTCTTTCCTAATATTTCCATTGAAGGTTTAGTTACAAGTTTTGCACTATATTCATGGTGGTTTTTGTTGCTACTCAGTTCTCCTCTTTTTGTATGGAAATGCCTAGAATTTCCAAGTGGAGGCATGGCGTTAGTTAGAGAAGATGATGACATCTCATGCTCTCTTTTATTATCCACAAAATTTGCATTATTTTCTTACTTATTGTAGCTTAGGTGACATGCTATCACAACTCTCTCATTGTAGTTTATTTTTTTGACCTCATCAATGGTGTTGGGTTCCATTTATCTTGGTATTGGTTCGTAGGACTAAGGTGTTCTCTCAAAGCCTTTACATTAAGCTCTAAGCATGATACTAGGGTTTTAGGTTGCTTCTTGTGTTTTTTGTTTTTTGTTTTGTTTTGAGGGTGTGTTTATCCCACACACCTTATTGAATATATGTGGGGGATAAACTAGGTCTTTTCTCATATACACATTGCTCCCTTGTACATCAATGAAGTTTTTTTAAAGGGACAAATTAGTTGACATATGGTCAAAACTCTCTCATTGTTGTTTATTTTGTTTTCTTCATTGATGGTGTTGGGTTCCCTCTATTTTATTAGTGGTTTGTAAGATGTGTGGAAAAAACTTGGGAATTTACAGTAATGAATAGGATACTAATGATACCAACATTAAAATATAAAATGGAGAATGTGAACATGTTCATGGCATGTTTCAAGATAAAAATGGTATGGCATGTGATGCTCTAGAACTTCATGATAGCATTGATCTCTCTCTGTCTTCAACTATAGTACAAAATTAAGGATATATTGCATCTAACACTAACCATGGGTTCAATGCTAATCAAATTATTGGTGCTAAATCAAAGTGAAAGGAAATTATCAATCATCTATGCTTAATGAGGTTATTTTAATCAAGTATGATATTGAAGAACATGAGTGGCAAGTAATTGGGGCCATAACATTGGTTTCTCTCATCAATGAAAAAATTATGAAATTTGTCCTTGAGAAACCAACAAAAGAGGTTGAAATAATAGGTTTACATAGGAAACTATAAGAAAAATATGATGATGACCTAAATAAAAATGCAACACTAGGTTTTGAGAAAATAAAATTATAATAAAGAACGAGCCCTTAAAGATTTTGGTCCTTTGTATTTCACTAGAATTCCAAGGTACCCAAATTCATGTCTATCTATATGTATATGGATGAACCTCAACCTAATATTTCGAGGTCAAATTGTTACATATATATTTGAACATGTGAAACAAAATACATGAAGAAACAAAAGAAATTTCATGGAACTAAAAACATTAAATTGTTTCCAAAATTGTGCCCTCTAATCGACAAAGTGAAGATTGGAATTTATGTCAACATTATAACAATGAGTGTTTATATCATGAACCTCTATATGGATTATAAAATGTAAATACATAGTGAAAAGAAGGGTAATTCTATGAAAAAATATTATAAAATGTTTGACATCACCATTTCCAACCCCTCATGTTTAATCCTTAATGTTGTAGAAGAAAAAAAAGAAATTTCATGGAACTAAAAACATTAAATTGTTGCCAAAATTGTGCCCTCTAATCGATAAAGTGAAGATTTAAATTTATGTCAACATTAGCACAATAAGTGTTTATATCATGAACCTCTATATGGATTAACATTACCATGAGAAGATTAAAGTAGGAAAATATGAAGAAAGTCTTGAAACCTTGAATAAACCTCCACATATTGTAGACATGAAGATTGAGATGATGCACATGTGTGAAAGAGTAAATGTTTGACATCACCATTTCCAATCCCTCATGTTTAATCCTTAATGTTGTTGAAGAAACAAAAGAAATTTCATGGAACCAAAAACATTAAATTGTTGCCAAAATTGTGCCCTCTAATCGACAAAGTGAAGATTGGAATTTATGTCAACATTATAACAATTTGTGTTTATATCATGGACCTATATATGGATTAGCATGACCAAGAGAGGATTAAAGTAGGAAAATATGAAGAAAGTCTTGAAACCTTGAATAAACCTCCACTTATAAATTGGCAATGACAATGTGATTTTGTTTCTTTGTCAGGTGAGACACAATGAAAAAAAGGGTAATGCTCTGAAAAAATATTAAAAAAAAATTGACATCGTCATTTCCAACCCCTCATGTTTTATCCTTAAAACTTATTATTGCATCTTCCCAAAAATTTATTTTTTCATGTTGCACCAAGTTTAAAGTTTGCACATTGCTTGGAAAAGATGCTTGCCACATGTCACATGTCACAAGACTTTCAAAGTTTCATATATCATGTCACAAGATTTTGGAAGTTGCATATTGCATATTCAAGTTCTATTTGTTGCCTAGACTCCATAGCCCAAGCACAAGGCACCAAGTCTTTCTTGGATTCTCACATTATATCTTAAAATACAAAGAGATTGCCATTCTTAAAAGAGAAAGAGATACAAGTTTGGAACTCTTGAAACCCACAAACAAACAAGCATGTAAAATTTAAATCCAAACTTGAACAATTCAATCTCTTAAATTTCACGTTTACCAATGCCTTCAAATCGCTAGGATGATATCCATGGAGCCACAA
>SNQJ01S0229435.1:0-14358 GCA_010110895.2 Picea sitchensis
GGTCACAACCAAGCTATGCACCAAATTGGTGTATGAGGCCCCCTTGTTTGTGGGACAAGGAATCCCCTTTACGCAACAATTTGATTGCTAAAGTCTACGAAGGTATACATACCCTACCTGCCTTTGGATTTGAACTTGTAACCTCTTAGGAGGAAACACATGTTTTTAACCATTATGCCCACTCAGGTTGTGTGTGTGTGTATAACCAACTTTTGTTATGTCAATCTTTGTTTAATGTGAAACACACACTAAGTGATGAATTTCTCTCCCCATTTGCACTAAGATGCGTTGTAGAGCACTTGGCTTCTCTTAGTACAATGAAACTCGCTTATATTTACAATTTATATACAACCACTACTAAGCTTGGACAATTTTAACTGACAAATATATAACAATTCAACTATCAACGGGTTAACTACTAGCATACTAAGCATATGAGAAAGACAACACTGAAAGTTATATATTGAGAAAGGAGTAATGATGTAATGTAATAAGGGTGAGAGGAATAATGATGTAATGTAGTAAGGGTGGTGGCGATGCTATGAATGAATATTGTTGCTTTGGAATCTTCAAATCTACAAAGACCATCTTATGTATTGAGTTTTCCACCAAGATGTGCATTTGCATCAATTTATAGAGTTCCCTCATAATATTACTGCAAACTTTGAATACACACTTTTGATATTTGAGTAACCATTTTCATAATTTGGGTATCCATTTAAATGATTGTTTGGGCACTAATATGAAATTTCTAAACAAAATTTAATTATTTGAGCATCGATTATGCAATATTGAAGATGTCCAGTGTTCACTATAAAACTTGCAATTGACAAGTTATTTTGTTATAACATTGCTCCCGATACTTTTGAAGATAAATAAGGGCTCATCAAATTGGTAAATGGACAAGTACCTTATATCAAAGTGAGTTACATAGTGGCATAAGACATGGCATATTTTGAATACCCCAAATTTGAAACTCAATGACTTTGTTAAATGTAATGGCTTCCTTAACAAGGGAAACCATGTCACTCTTAGTATTAGAATCTATCTCCTACGAAGTATTGTATGTGTGTTCTATTTCGTAGTTTCACTTAAACCATTTAGTGCTCAACTTAAATTTCCATGTTTTGTTCTACACAATATTAATCATGTCACCAAACCGTAAATATTTGCATGTTCTTACACACTATCCCAATGCTTTACCTTCATAATAACATTAGAATGTTTGCTAAGGGAAATATCATGTACCATTACGAGTGCATGGATAAGCATGAGGAAATTAAATGCAATAGTGTTGTTTACCATTTCTTCTAACAATTCCAATTTGGGAAGATGTGGAGGTTGTCTCCATACACATAAATCAATACTTGTTAGGGTGAATCAGAGAAACTAAAGAACATATATCACTAATAGTCTAGAACAAAATGAGAAGTACAAGGTGAACACAAAATTTCTCCTTGTTTTTGTTTGCAATGGATAACAACTTTATTCTTGCTTTCATTTGTCACATTACCACAAAAACATTCAAACTAAATAAGGCTAAAGTTTGTTGTAGACCATTAGGTAGAAAGGAGAAATGAAGGAGTGGAAACGTGCAAAGAATGTGGAAGCTTTCATTAAAAACCCATAATTGAGGAATGAGCAAATGATGGGACCTAGACCTCGATGGTAGCTTATTTGTGAAGTTTCTCACCAGAGGATGACTCCTAAGTCTCTCCTCTAATAAGAAAACACCTCACTTGCAATGGATGAAATGGGACTATTAACAACAACCTGCATACATACATAACTATCATACGCCAAATTGGGTAAATGGGAATGCCAAAACAAATTGGGGGATGAACACATATCATGAGGCAAGAAGGAGCTCGTGTTATCTATGACATCATAGGAAAGTGAGTCAAGTGAAATCACAACCAAGATAAGCAATCATTGTAAATATGTGAGGTAGTTTCTACGAGAAATATCATCTTTAATTACTTATGTTAGACTTGGATTCAAATAGCATGGAAATCTCAACAACACTCTATGATTCAAAAGTTTGTATATCTCTCCATTTTTCATTGATTAGAGATTTGATATGATGCTACTAATGAAACTTATAGATCATACCATGTTACATGACCATTTATTAAAAAGATATTTGATATGATGCTACTAATGAAACTTATATATCATACCATGTTACATGACCATTTATTAAAGAGAGAGGGTCATCTTAAGAGTTTGGAAGTGGGAGTTGTTAGAAATAAATGAGTAGAGCATGTATTTCAATGTTTTCTAATATTCCTTGTTTAAATGAGAAACAACATGAAAGAACAAATCCTAGTGATGCATCTTAATGTGTTAATGTGATTTAGGTAAACTTCTTACACAATAACAATGATAGGGTTCCACGACAGTGATTTTTTTTTTTATCATCTCAACCAAATTCTAAGATAGTAGAATGACACATACATAGAATCTAAATAAACAAGGTTGTGTGGCAGCGTAGTCCTTGTCGGGTTGAATTGGGATAGGCGGAGGTGATGTGGCAAGCAACATGAAGCACAGGTGGTATCCATGCACTAAATGGCACGTGGCCTCTAGAGCCCCATTTTTTTTTAAAGTATATAACAAAATACAATTTGTGCATAGTAGAAGATAAAAATTTATGACAACAAGAATATGAAAGGAGATAAGTTACATGTTCCTGAAAATTTAAATGCATTTTTCATATACACTGGTGAAAGATAAAAATGTATGAGGACATAAATATAAAAGGAGATAAAAAACAGTTTTATTTGAAATATATCAAAAAAATAAAAGTTTGTTACATATTCCTGGAAATTTCAATGCGTTTTTCATATAGACTGGGATTGGGGCTCCCGCGGACCATAAGAGAAATATGTACAAGAAACAGGACTGTAGAAAGAAGAAGTGGGCGACAGTAGATTTCAATACCTGAAAAATAAATAAATTGAAAGGTATCAGTCTTTGGCTAGACATTTCTATTTAAAAAAGTGGAATAAATAGGTTGATAAACAAAGCAGGATGCGATCAGTAGACTTACAGTGATGGTACATATGACCCATTTTGCTATTTGCTTGTTGATGCCTTTTCAATGATGGAATCGACGACTGCTGGAATCATGGCAACTGCATGTTGCCTTTCGTCGACGGCTTGCTTCAATTCTCTTTCGAGCCATTCTTCAATGTAGCTTCTCATTGGGGCGACATTGATCTCATTCCAGATTTTTATGTTGAAAAGTTCATTTTCTAATTCCCCGAAGTCGATAGAAAGATTACGCAGAGCCTGATCAATTTCCTCATTCTACACTGAATAGTCGACTAGCGAGTCGTCGACATCATCTTGACCATATTCAAGGATGCTGCAAAACTTTTCCAAAGACAACGCCTTAAACATATCAACCTGTTTATCGAAGTCTTGCCTAGTTAAGGGCAAGGAGTTGACGATTAAGTTGGGGTCTTGGAAGTCGTTGGTCCTTTCGGCTAAGTTTATTCTGGAAAAATTTGTGAATAATTTTTCTTTCTTTGATATGGCTTGTTCACATGACTGAACAATGAGATGCAGGTTCTTTACTTTTTCTTTCCAGCATGCATTTAATTGATCGATCCGATTTTTGGATGGAAGATCTTGTTGTCTTGTTCTTGTTTTTGTCATGTTGTTGACAATGGTGCCAAAAGGAAGCACTGTGTTTAAATAGAAATGTTCTTCATCTTTTAACTTTGCCTGCAAATGTTTGAGCAAATTATGTGCCCTAGTTCCAAGGGAAGTCATGGTTTGTGATGTTTCCCACGCCTCAATAACCAGTTCCATTCTTTTCTTGATATTATTCTCCACATATCCTCTAGATAATGCGAGTAGGCTGGAGGATCCTTTTAACTTGGCTACAGGGGTGGAAGGCATGGCTATTGCCAAAGGATTGGCAAGCAATGGCATAGGAATCAAAGCCTCTTCTAATTCCTTGACCCAATCCTTCAGTTTGGCATTCTCGGCCTTGATGCCTCCAATGGAATCATGAAGTGCATCTCTGGTCGCTATGTGAAATTGACATATTTGGGATGGCCGCATGTTCCCAAGGTTAACCTCTGAACGAGATTTTCCTTTCTTATTTTTTACATTTTTTTTTCAATAATCAATTTTTTGGACTGGCTATCAAAACAACGCTTTGGAACATGAAGGATTCATCTTCGTCAAAATTTTCGGTATCAGATATGTCCATTGGTCGACTATGCTGGATCGCGTCTCCGGGTTGATCAAGGTAGCAGAGTATGCTATCCAGATCAGGTTCAAGTTCCATGTTCTCACTTTGAATTTCGGGCTCTTCCACCTGCCCCACAATTTTTTTTTTCTTCTTGTCTACTGGAAGCTTGTGAGAACTATCAATTTTAAAGTGAGGAGGGTCATTATATACTCCTCCGTTTGAAGAACTCTGAGTTGCTTTGTTGTTGTGGTGGGCCATTGGAGCTATGCTCCGAGATGTCATACTTTTGGGAGTGTTATTCGTCGATTGAACACTCTTCTCATCGAGGCCTTTTCCCTGTTGCCTGTACAATTTAGTGTTGCTTTGCAGTGTGTCTAGGTCACTGACATCAGAAGCATGGGCATTACCACCAATGGCTCTGTTTTCGATCAAGTGTTTTTTGAAAAACCAATTGTCGAAGCCAAGTGTTTGTAAATGTTGTAGAAAATTTTTATTGGGGTCGAACCCTCTTAGGATTTAAAAATATCTCAGGTTCAAGTTGCTAGAATGGGCTGGGAATTTGTCAATTTTGTTGACGCTCTTCAACACGAAGTCCCCGACTTTCCAAGACATAGGAATGAACTGTTTTTTTCTCTTCTCTTGGAATAGATGCAACCAATAGTTGTATTGTCATGCTACTTCTATAACAAACATTCTATCCGTAATGTGACATGGAAGGAGAGCAGGTTTTCCCCTGGAGCCAAAAATCCTTATCACAATGTAATTATCCAAATGTTCAAGTGTCCCCTTCATGTCCAAAAAACTGGTTTCCTGTTCAGACATGCAGGGAGCATCTTCTCCTCACAATAAAACTTTGAAAACAGACACGAAGCCATTAAAAACCTCATAAAAATAGTGGGGGACCTTGTGCTTCCACAAGGCCTGGTACCAGAGTGTTACTGGGTCGAATTCCTAATTGGCATTCTTGGACAGAGACAGTTCTAGAAACTGGTAGCAATGTGTTATTGCAAAAACTAAGTAGGATGACATATAAAATTTATTTTCCCTTTTGAATCTTAACAAATGGGAACATATTTCATGGGAAATTAGCTCGCCCCAATAAAAAATGGCTTGTTCCTTGACTGTGAAATACAAAATATAAAGAGCCATCCGGGAAATAGTTGTTGTGGACTCCTGTCCCGTTATTCTTGTAAACAGCCAGGCAATTTCGTGGAATAGATTTCTAGATGAACTAACCTGTAAGCTTGTGATATCTTCAGGAACTACCATCGGATCTTCCAATAAATTGGGCAAGAGGTCCAACCTATTATTATGCTTTGCTAGGAACTGTTTGAAATCTTCTCCTTTGAACGTCAATGTTGGCTCCGACAATCGTAACATCTAGCGAAAGACATGAGGTGACAAAGAAACATAAGAGCGATCCCGCAGTGGAATAATTATTTTTTTTGAAATAAATTTATCGGCGCACCAAGAGACTAACTCCTTACAATAAAAAACTTCAGGGACACAACCTGCATGAGAAATCTCAGAGGTCCAAATTAAATAATTCTGGGAGGCATGGGTTGAGTAATAAGAATATGCCCTAGGCGACTGGAAGTTCTGGTCCTTGCACCCGAAGATGTTCACTGTATCTCCACAAAATTGTTGTCGAGTTGATGCCATAGGTTTATGAGAACGTTGGTTTGCTCCAGACGATGGTTGAAATGAACAATTAGAGCCGATAATATAACTCTCCGCAAAATTTTGGTTAAATGCTTATGAATGGGAAAGCTCCTCGAGCCTTTCACTGATTAATGAAAATCTGTATGGGCGCTGCATGATGAACTGTTAGCAATAACACTTACTTATTGCATATTTAGAACTGTGAAGGTGGGGGGTACGACAAAGAGAAATTAAGGATTGGAGGTTTCGTGAACGTGCCAAGTCGATGACGTGCGAACGACATTTCGTGATTTTGAAATCAACACTCGGAAGGGATAATATAACCCTCCACAAATCTTGGTTTAATGCGTATTAATAGGATATCTCCTCGAGCCTTTCGCCCATCAATGACAATCTATACCGTTCCTGGACAATGAGATGTTAGAATTAAATGTCACTAATTGCATATTTAGAAACAAGATATATATATATATAAACATTTTTTTATTATAGACAAGTGCGAAGGTCACAGAGATGAGGGTAGAGCAAGGAACGAATGACAAGGTCTAAAAAGTAGTCGAAGGGGATTCAAAATAAGGTTACGAGGGATACTTAGGAGAGGCAAGTGTCCCATGGTCAAATTTTATGTATCAGAATTTTTTACTGCAAAACGTGTAAAATGGAAGAGAGCATGATGGGGCAGTTCAGTGGCCGGTTTGTATATTTGTGGAATTTCAGGAAAGTGGCTAAGTATGGAATAGAGAAATGGTCGATCAGACTCGTTTTCAGAATCGAGGATTGAATATTTCATGAACGGACCAACCCGACAACGTGCAACTGACATTCCATGATGTTTGAAATCAACAATCGGAAGGGATAATATAACCATCCAGAAATTTTGGTTTTATGCGTATTAATGGGAGATTTCCTCAAATCCTGGTTTAGCATTAACGCTTGCTAATCACATACTTAGAAATAAGATATTATATATAATTGGTGATTGCTAATTGCAAAAGGGCGCGGGCAAAGGAAACAACGACTAAGAATTGGATATTTCTTGAACCCTCCAACCCGACGATCCACGGAAGAAATTCGAAGAAATGGCGAAGTATGGAAAGCAGACGAACGAGCTCCAAAATGGGGTGACAATAGTTCCACAGGAGACATGAGGACCCGAAGGTCAAATTGTATGTCTCGAAAGTTTTCAGTGCAAAATGTACTATATATATAAAAACATTTTTTTATTATAGACAAGTGCGAAGGTCATGGAGATGAGGGAGAGCCAGGAACGAATGACAAGGTTTGAAAAGCGGTCAGACGAGATTCAAAATAGGGTTATGGGAGATACTCATGAGAGGCGAGTGTCCCACGGTCAAATTTTATGTATCGAAATTTTTTACTACAAAACGTGTAAAACGGAAGAGAGCATGATGGGGCAGTTCAACGACCGGTCTGTATATTTGCGGAATTTTGGGAAAGTGGCTAAGTATGGAATAGGGAAACGGTCGGTCGGACTCATTTTCAGAATCGAGGATTGAAGATTTTGTGAACGGACCAACCCGATGACGCGCAAATGACATTCCATGATGTTTGAAATTAACACTTGGAAGGGATAATATAACCATCGAGAAATTTTGGTTTTATGTGTATTAATGGGAGATTTCCTCAAATCTTGGTTTAACATTAACGCTTGCTAATTGCACACTTAGAAATAAGAACTTATATATAATTGGTAATTGGCAATTTCAAAAGGGCATAGACACAGGAAACAACGATTAGGAATTGGATATTTCTTGAACCCACCAACCCAACGATCCGTGAAATAAATTCAAAGAAATGGTGAAGTATGGAAAGCGGACATGCGAGCTTCAAAATGGGGTGACAATAGTTCCACAGGAGACGTGAGGACCCGACGATCAAATTGCATGTCTCAGAAGTTTTCAGTGAAAAATGTGTACCACGGAAGATGGCATGATAGGTAAACTGTAATACGAAAGACGATATGGTCTGAGTCTGGTTGTAAATTTGTATATCGCGGAAGTCATAGTACTGTTCACAGGTCATGGAACAATAGAAGTCAAATCTAGAGCCCAAATACCGGGAATCCACGGTCGGAGAAGTGGCTGAGTATGGAATGGGGAAGCAGTCGATCAGTGTCGCGATATAAGAGCACGAGTGAAAACGTGAACCCATAAGTCCACCTACCCGCATAGCTAAACATTTTCGAAAAAATGAATAAGTGACAAGAAAGATAAAGTTCAGGGAAAAGAGAAACGGATATTTGGCTAAGCACAGAAGACAGAAAAGAAGGGCTAATATATTCACATCTGTAATAGATATCTCGTTTCCTGGCAAGATTTTTTTTGCATGTTTCTAGAGAAGTTATATACTTATTTCATATACTTGGAAAGAAGTGCGAAGATGGTGGGCACAGAAAACGACGATTAGGAATACAAAATTGTCTATGATCCATGAAAGAAATTGCAAGAAATGGATGTGGAAAGCGGTCAGATTGGTTTCAAAATAGGCTGACAAGGGTTCCCAAGGAAACATGAGGCCCCGACGGTCAAATTGTATTGATCGTAACTTTTGAGTGCATACTGTGTAACACAGAAGAGGGGTTGATGTAGGAAAAATGACTAAGTGACGAGAAAGATAAAGTACAGGGAAAAGGGAAACGAGAATTTGGTTAAGTATAGAAGATGTAAAATAAGGGCTAATATATTCACATCTGTAATAGATATTCCATTTCCTGGCAATGTATTTTGTGCATGTTTCTGGAGAAGTTATATACTTATTGCATATACTTGGAAATAAGTGCGGAGGTGACAAGCACAGAAAACAATGAATAGGAATTGGAAATTGTTTGAACCCACCAACCCGATGATCTACGAAAGAGATTGCAAGAAATGGTTGTGGAAAGAGGGTGGACGGGCATCAAAATAGGTTGACAAGGGTTTTGGAGGAGACATGAGGGCCCGATAGTCAAATTGTGTTGATCGGAAATTTTAGTGCATACTGTGTAACACGGAAGAGGGTTGATGTAGGAGTCCAGAAGTCAATTTCTATATCTTGGAAGCGGGGGGTGGGGGGGGGACTGTTTGCAGGTCAAGGGAAACTAGAAGTGCAGTCCGCATGTCCAGTAATCCGCAAGCGAAAAAAGTCAAGTAAGTATGGAATTGGAGGCTCAAAAGAGATTCCAAGAAATGGCGAAAAGTGGACGCACGGGTTTCAAAACAGGGTGACAATACGTCCCCAGGAGACGTGAGGACCCGATGGTCAAATTGTAGGTCTCAGAACTTTCGTGTCCAAACTATGTATCACGTAAGAGGGTATGATGTGGGAGTGCAAGATATTCAGATCTCACTATAGAGATTGCACACGCATAAGATTGTTCGGTCCAAAAATGATATCAAATTGTTTGATGCAAAGGTCGATGTGTGTTGCTCTATGGAACCTTGTGGGATCTTACTTGCGGCATGTTTGGAGTTTACTTGGTTCTTGGTTGTATGCTTCGTCTGTCAATTTGTATATCACAAAACTCCGAGTGTTGTTTGGAGGACACCGAACAATAGAATTGCAATTTTTTAGCCATTCAGCCTGCAAGTCTACCTGTCAATTTGTATAGCGCGAAACTCTGGATGTTGTTTGTAGGACACAGAACTATAGAGGACATGCTTTGCCCTTTAATATAACCTCTATGATGCAAATGTAGTATGTGGCTCGTTTTAGTACTTTTCCTTTATCGATGAACTTGGTAAAATTAATCTCCTCGAATAATTAGAAATAAACGAATATATACTGTGCGAAGTCCAATGGACCTATCATATCAACAAGAGGCCCTTAAAATTCAAATTGGTCGTTGTTATACTTGTGGTGATAGAATTTAAAAAAATCTTTGTTTTGTTTACTTCATTTTTTTTTAAATAAGAGATTTAACATCCTTTAATAAATTTATGTAATTAAATTATACAATATTAATATTTAATATTAATAATTTAGTATTTGAAAATAATGTTTTTAGATAATGGTAGATAGTTGATAAGGATCACCATCCGTAAACAATCGCAATCTTTAGCCCGCCAGCCCTGGAGTCTGTCTGTCAATTTGTATATCAGGGAACTCTGAGTGTTGTTTGGAGGACACAGAACAATAGAAGTGCAATGTTGAGCCAGTCAACTCGCAAGTCCGCTTGTCAATTTGTATATCACAGAATTTTGGGTGCTATTTGTAGGACATAGAACAATAGAGACCCAATTTTGAGCCCGTCAACCCGAGAACCTGCGATCCAAAAAGTGGCTAAGTATGGAATGAGGGATCCGTACATGAGGGAACCCTTGTCAGCGTATTTTGAAACCCATGGCGGAGGTCTGGCTATTGTTTACAGGTGACAGAACAATGAAAGTTCAATATAGAGCCCGGGTGTCTGGGAATTAGCGATCTGAAAAGTGCCTAAGCATCCAATGGCTACTGGTTGGTCGGAGTCACATTTTCAGAAAAAAACGACTAAGTAAAGAGAAAGAGAGAGTAGAGGGGAAAAAGAAACAACAATTTGGTCAAGTATAGAAGATGGAAAAAAAGGTCCAATGTATTCAAATCTGCAATAGATATTCCATTTCCTGGCAAGATCTTTTTTGTATGTTGTTGGATAAGTTGTATACATATTGCATATACTTGGAAATAAATATGAAGGTAGCGGGCACAGGAAACAACATCTAGAAATTTGAAATTTCCTAAACTCACGAACTCGATGATCCACCAAAGAGATGTCAAGAAATTATCAAGTGTGGAAAGCAGTCGGACGAGCTTCAAAATAGGGTGATGGGTTCCCGAGTGTCAAATTGTATATATCAGAACATTTTGGTGCAAAATGTGTAACACGGAGGAGGGGATGATGTGGGATTCCAGAAGTAAATATGCATATCACAGAAGTAGGAGTGCTATTTGCAGGTCACAGAACAATGGAAAGTGCAACTTAGACAAAGGGGAAGCGCTTGGTCGAAATGTGTGAATCCACCAATCCGCGTAGCAAGGCATTTTCGAAAAAAACGATTAAGTAACCAGAAAGAGCAACTACAGGGGATAAAAGAGTGGGAAAATAGAAAGAAAGAGGACAATTTTCGTAAGTGTGAACTGGTTTCAAACAAGCCCCATTATTGCAAAACCATCATTTTCGACTTGGCATGCAATAGCCAAGTCGAGTCTCAAGTCAAGTTACTATTCGAGTTGAGTCTAGTTACAAAAGATATGTGAGGCTCCTAATTAAAGACCCCTCTCCTCTCATCTCCAAGCCTTTATATACAGAGCTCAACCTCCTCTTCCACACACATTGTTATGCAATGTAGAGTGTAGGAGACAGGGCAGTGAAGGAGTCGAATAGTGTTGACTATCTCTACAGTAAAGGACAACGAATATTGCTATGTATATCAATAGTAAAGGACAACATGTATTGTTGTGTAAGGACAACAAATATTGTTGTGTATATCAATAGTAAAGGACAACGTGTATTGCTGTGTAAGGACAACGAATATTGTTGTGTATCTCTACAATAAAGGACAACGAGTATTGTTGTGTATATCAGCAATAAAGGACAACGAACAATGTTGACTATATCAACAATAGAGAACAACAAATAGTGTTGTTTATATCAGTGGAAAAAGTCAGTGAAGGTTTGTTGTTTGTTGGTTTGACAGTCGGGTACTTTTCATGGTGGATTATTGTAATTGATCTTACATATTATTTGCAATAAAGGAAGATTGTTTGCTGGGGTTTTCTCCCTGTATAGGGTTTCCCCAGAGTAAATTCTTGTGCATGTGTGAGATTCTATTTGAGTACCTCTTCTACTTCTGTTCATCATTTCGACTATACATTTTGTTGGTAGATAAATCAAATTATGTTTAAAGTGCTGAAGAAACTAAATAAATAATTTGCATATTAAATCAAGCTCTAAAATTTAACACTGTGTAGATTGTTGGAACTATTGCACTTGTGAGTAAGACTGTTGAGGTTGCGATTGTTGTTGTGTGTTAAACAATCGTTGATTGGATGGGTGTTTCTATGTATGGCAATGTAATATGGATTGAAATTAGGAAACCGTGTTTTGAGGAGTCACCAACCGAAGAGGAAGAGAGTCTCAGTTATGTGTTGTCCTGGAGGACATTGTTGTCCAGATGCGTTGATTTCTATGTCGATTGTGTTATAGCAAAGTGAGGTGTACGTGCCCATTTCGTCGGACTCGAAGTTATGTGATTCAAGTTGTGTACAGTTTTGTTTGAAGGTGTGCATCATTATGTCAATCACGTTGTGTAAAGCTTCCCTTAATGGTATAAGTGGTTATGTATTAATGGTCAATAATGAAATGATGTAAAAGGGCTTTGGAGTTATGATCATTTGTGTGTGGTTTTTTGTACCTAATTAAACCGTTATAGGGGATGCGGTTGTACCCGACACCCTAGGGTTTTTTGGTCCAAGTTGTATTGCCTCATCATAGGCAAGTTAGTTCCCCATGTTTGTTGTAAGCCCTGCTAGTTAGGCATACGTATTGTGGTGCAAATTTGCACATAGTTATTCTCTTATGCTTAGAGAGAATGTGGAATCGGAGAAATTGAGTCTTCGATTCAATGGGGGGAATGTGAGATGGATTTACTTCAAAATGTGATGGACCAAGTTATGATTAAGGAAGAGCTTAATATGTTGATGAACCATGTAGCTGAAAAACATTTCTAGAGAATTGGTGGTTACAACGGTTGATAACACATGTATTCTGGTAGATGGATTGCTTTTTATATGGACGTCAAAAATCAGATGCATGCGCAAAAGGAAGCAAAAGAAAGTTCAAAAGATTGAAGCCTTGACACTGATGAAGATATGACCACATATATATTTAGATAAGCAGTGATTAAGGGAGAGTGATGGAATATATAATTCCTACTTATTTAATATGCTTGCTAATGTATTGAGAAGTAGAGTCAATCTCTACGTGAGTAGTGTGATCTTATTCTTAGGAGGTTGTTTGAGAGTTGGATTTGTGAGATCCTTGTTTGGCGTGTTGTTGAGATATTCTCTCAACCTATCCTTCTGAATTTGGAATAAGTTAGATCTGATAACAACCTATACACTCTATATAATAGAGTCCAAATGTAAAGAGTATTCAGATTTTATGTAATTGATTATTTGTATATATTACTCTACTCTCCCGTTTTAATATTTATCCAAGTGGACTTGTTTCAGTAACTATCTAACTCCAAAGAGTATCTTTGTTTAGACAATTCATAATGTCAAGGCTCACTCGATAGAATAGCTCTTCTCTCTTGACAATATGTAGTGAGAAAAACATGATCTGTTAGTTTAGTAAACTTGTTTTGAACTTAACCAACAATGCTTAAAATCTATTCAAACTATGGAAATTCTATTTACTACAAATGAAGAAAGAGATTATGATAATGTCTAGAGGTTACCAAAAGTGGTCAATGAAACTCGGATAGAAAGCTTTCTTTGATCAATTAGTCCCAGTACAGGACAAAGATTCAAACATAAAAGCGAACACGATCAGCTGACTTATCTTGTAACCATGGGATTGCCATTCTTTATCTTGTAACCAAGGGATTGCCATTCTTGGTGGTTGAATTGTGTAAACATATCGATTGAAATAGTCAAACAAATGAACGCTTAATAATATACAATATCCAATATAAATACCCATAAAAAATTGATGCTTGCCATGCTAAGACTAGTTGGTACATGCTATTAAAAAGATTCCATTCATCCAAACATTATACATGTCAACATTCTACACTAGTCTCCAAGTAATCGCATGGACTTCCTGATATATGTTGGATGAGTTTGTATTCTTTGCAGGTATAGACTGTGCAACTCAGCACGTTTTTGCAGGCCCACAGTCCTGACCTTGGCTGGGGGTTTGGGGGCAGGAGCCCTTGAGGAAAAAAAATATTTGGCTATTTATTTTATGGAGGCCATTATTATGGGTTTTAAGTGGTTTCAATGCATAATTTATAGTATATACTCATTGTAATCTGATATTGCTTGGCAGATTAGAGTTGAATGATATTGTGTAAATATATAATGTATTGTAAACTGCGGATGCAAAAACAGACTGCACAACATATCCATACATACATGGAAACTTGATCCATATGTCCATACATACATACATTCATCCAAGAAAAAATATCCATACATGATACATCTATTCATCCAAGGAAACTTGTAGACCCAAAGGGCAAAAACATCACAACATATATCCATACATGATACATCTATTCATCCAAGGAAACTTGTAAACCCAAAACATCACAACATATATCCATACATGATACATCTATTCATACATGATAGATCTATTCATCCAAGGAAACTTGTAAACCCAAAGGGCAAAAACAGACTGCACAACATTTTTTATTCCTACAAATGAGGACTTCAAATTTCACCTGGGCCTATGTAATACAGAAAGAGCAATTTTCTATCCCCCCAAAAAATATTTCAATACTGAA
>SNQJ01S0229436.1:0-14358 GCA_010110895.2 Picea sitchensis
CACATCTTGTCTTATTTTCTAATAACTGTCATTTCAGAATGTCTTCGATTTTCTTTGCCTCTTCTAATTCCACTTTTAGTAGGACAAGGTCTTCATCAGGTTCTTTACTGTCTTTCTCGAACTGTATCAGCAATTGTTTTTGTTTTCTGTTCTTAATTCTTAGTCTGTCAATCTCTTCCAGTGCACTGATTAGTTCTCCTTCCATGTCAACCACAACTTCTTCTTCATTAGCATCACTTCCGGTTCTTTTATTATCATAATCCTCTTTGGCCATAAGTATGAATTAATTTAGTTTATCTTCAATAGAGGAGCCATTTTCTTCATCATCTGAAGGATCATCATCATTGTTCATGCAAAGACTTTTCTTCTTAAACGTATTCTCTTTAAAGAAATTTTTGTGTTTATGCTTCTCCTCATCATCACATGTCTGATCCTTTCTTTTGTGGGGACATTTATTTGAAAAATGACCTATCCTACCACAGTTGAAACATTTGAAAGGAAGTTTACCTTTGTATTTGTTTGATCCCTTCTTCAGTCTCTTCAAAAAAAATTCTTCAATTTCATCGGGCTCAGAATCCTCATTCTTGTCTTCCTTAAATGATGCTTCTCTGGAGGTGGGTTTATCTTTAACTATCCTCATTTCATATGCAATCAATGTTCCTAGAAGTTGATCAAAATCCAAGGTTTTTAGATCATCAAGTTCTTCTATAGTAGAGACCTTCGGGTTGAACCTATCTGGGAGATATCTTAAGATTTTCTGAACAAAATAAAGTTCCTCAATTTTTTCACCAAGTTCTTTCATTGCATTTACCATTTCTTCTACTCTTAGAAAGTATTTTCCAACAGTTTCATCTTCCTTCATATTTAGCTATTCAAACTGTATTCTATATGTTTGAAGCTTGGCGTCCTTTACCTTCTCATTACCTTCATAACTGCTAATGAGTTTGTCCCACATTTCTTTGGTAGTTCCTAGATGCATAACTTTTACGAATTCTGCTTCTTCAGGCCCACTCAAGATAACATTCATAGACTTAGCATTGAAGCTAAATTCTAGCTTGTCATCCTTATTAGCTAGTACAACTGGCTTTACATAACTAGTATCTACCACATCCCAGACATCTACACCTAAATCCATTATGTAGGTTCTCATTCTAACTTTCTAGAAGGCAAAGTTTGTTCCATTGAATAGAGGGTCCTTATTGGTTGAATTTCCTTCATGGCTTGACATGTTTAAGATCTAGGATCTACCCTTAGATAAAAGGGGTTGAATCTGATACCAATTGTTGGGCAACTGAGAGGGGGGGTGAATCAGTTGTTACCGTGCTTAAATAATTATGATTATTTTAAAATTCTTTGCAGAGCACTTTAATGACAATCACAATAATACAGGGAAGTAAGCAATAGAACATTCCACATCATTGTCACACATGTAATATACAGAGATAGATATTTCCTGAGGAAACCCATAAAGGATAAAAACCTCTTCTTCTTTATATGATAAGTAATCTTTACATTCAGTACATTATCATATATATGAGCTCCAACTCATTGTCAGGCTACAACCTCTGTATTGCAAGATGCAACTTGTTGAGAGCACCAACTCTCTATTTTCTCTAGCACCTACTAGAAGGAAGCACCAACTCCCTGGTTTCTCTAGTACCCACTAGAAGGAAGCACCAACTCCCTAAGTGTTCTAGCACCAACTGGATGGAAGCACCAACTTCCAGTCACACATGCACCAACCTGTATAATAGAGAACAACAGTTCTCCCTTGCACCACCCCGACACCCTGGTTTCTTTGGCTGTAACCAGATGGAAGCTACAACTCCCTGTGTTCAAGCACCCACTTGAACCTATGAGGATAACAGTCCTCCCTAGCGCCTCCCAACCACCCTAATATATAATTTTTTCCATATATAAATTTATCACAGTGATACAATATTTATCATTGGCTTACCAGGCTTATCACTATTCTGCTATGTTGCTATGTTCTCTTGTATCAGTGTCTCTCTGTCTGCATCTTCTTACAATTTATGATCTTCTGTTTTTCTCTACCAGAGAACCTCATCCTTCCTTTAGTGTCTCACTGTCTTGCTGCACACATGCCTTTTGCTTTCTGTGCTTCTTCCTTTTATGCTCTATGCACCATGTCCATTCAATGAACCATTCCTCTTCTCTGTATTTCAGTTGCTACATACTCCTCCTTCTACACTCTTGAATCCCTCATAACAACAACAACCCCTCTCTTCTTTGTTCTGCATACTTATAGTCTTTGTGCCACTTGTGCATGCTATCTCAACATGCTTCTGCATGCTCTCTCCATGTTGAGTGCTGTACCTGATCATAATTGCTACTCTTCATCTTCTCTGGTAGTTAGATCCATGTGTCCATCATCACTAGTTGTTAAGCCGAGATTCCTTAGCCTGTCTGGCAGTTGAGACCCTTCATCTTCTCTATCAAAGTTGAGCTAATCCTCTCTGTTGCAGTTACAGGCTTCAACACTCTTCCATCTATCAACCACCTCTAAGAATAATCTTCATTCCACTGGAAGATGCCTTGAGCCTCTTCATCTTCTCTAGCGATCACACTTAAGCCTGTTTGATTCCTCTAGCAAAAACCATCAGTCGTTTCTGGTAGTTACAATCTGAAGTGCCACAATAGCTCTCTGATCATACCTAAATTCACCTGCATCATTGGATTGGATCCGTAGGATCTTGCATTTAATTCAAATTTTGGTATTTCGCATTTCGAAACTTCATGACTCCTTTGATGCAGAGTCTCAACTCTTGACTCTTTCAACTCCCAGTATCCGAACCTCCGAAATGGATTCGGATCAACGGTCCACACTCTTGATGATTCGACGGTCCATATCTCTTCATGATTTCACACATCACGATTTCGTCATTCTTGATGTGACATTTCTTGACAACTCCACCTCCAGATCTACGAAACTCAGAAATGGAGTCCGATCAACTTTTCATCTTTTCGCACTTCGCAACTTCAGGATTCCTGTCGTGAGAGTCCTTGACATCTCCAACTCCCGGTATCCGAACCTCTGGTATGGAATCTTTGACATTTCACGACTTTGGGACTCCTGTGATGAAGAGTCTTGACTCTTGAATCCTCCAACTCCCGGTATCGGAAACTCTAAAATGGAGTCTTTAACATTTCACGATTTCACATTTCGCGACTTCGGGTTTCACGATTTCCTGTTGCGAGGCATCTCGACTCTCCAAGTCGCGATCCCCGAAACTACAAAAGAATGAGCTTAGATATTCGATCTCTTCTCTACAACTCTTTGACGATGTGACCACTGGATATGACCACAGCCTTATTCAAAAACTACATTTCGCAATTTCACGTTTCGGCACTTCAGGACTCCTATGATGAAGAGTCTCGGGTCTTGATTCCTCCATCTCCCGATATCTGAAACTGTCCTCCTGCTTTCGGTATTTTGACGTTTCACATTTCGCGATTCTGAGACTCCTGATGATGAAGAGTCTTGACTCTTCCAACTCCCGGTATCCGAAACTGTCCTCCTTCTTATGGGATTTTAGCATTTCACATTTCACGATTTCAGGACTCCTGATGATGAAGAGTCTTGACTCTTCCAACTCCTGGTATCCAAAACTCTGAAATGGAGTTATTTCCCGGTTTGTGAAATTCTTTGTTTATGTGCTTATTTCGGGATTTCGGGATTCTAGATTTCGCAACTTCGGGACTCCTGTGTTGAAGAGTCTCGACTCTTGACTTCTCAATCTCCCAGTATCTGAAACTCAGAAATGGAGTTATTTCCCAGTCTGCAAAACTCTTTGTTTATGTGCTTATTTCGAGATTTCGGGATTCCGGATTTCGCAACTCTCGGACTCCTGTGTTGAAGAGTCTCGACTCTTGACTTCTCAATCTCTCGGTATTTAAAACTCCGAAATGGAGTTTACGCTTCTGATCTTTCCATGCAATTATCCCTGCGCTACTAATCTTCCTTGCCTGCCTGTTTTCCATCAAATAAACAAGCACACTCTTGCACTCTTCGTGCACCTCTGCACTATCTCTTCCAAGATTACGTTGTCCCTATTTTGCTATCACTACATACTCTAATCTTGCCATCAATGACAAGTACACCTACCTATAAACATGCCAACAATTTGTTTATGAGTGGAGGTCAAATGGAAAAAACTCAATACAAGAATGTTTTAACACGGAAATTGGACAAGCAATGCATAGAGAAATGAGTTCCTCATTAACTTCAGTCAGTGGTTTAGATTTAAAGGTGAGAAAAGGGAAGACTTTGTGAGAAAGGTGGACAGATCTGCCATGGGCATCCAACCTTCAAGAATCTTGGTGAAGAAAAACTCAGGCACAAGAGAACTCTTGAACTTAAGTTTTAGACACTGAAATATGTCGCAACATCATAATAATCAAACCTCCATTACCATGCGACTACAACAACTCGTATGGATCCTCCATGCACGATCATTTCATCATAAGGGGAACTAAGATAACAAAGGGAAAGTACTGGAATAGGTCATAACAACATTATAATCAAACCTACATTACAATACAACCACAACCCTCGACTAGATCCTCCATGCATGGGTGTTTCAACACATTTTTCACAAGAAGATGAAATAAGTTGAATTCTATTAATGTGAAAGTCTCAATTCTGATACATAACCAGAGAACAGTTATGCCGTCAAAAATTACATAGTAGGGAGCTATGGTTAACCAATCGACAACCTTAACAAAATATTGAACTGATCTATTTATACTAAGATCAGCCCAAAACTTCCAAGAGTGTGATATGGAAATCCCATTCAAAGATTTACATTTATGCAACCTTATGTCAGACTGTGCATATTTCCTCTTGTCAAATGCAAACCAGGTTCGGTATGGGCCTATAGGAAACACCATCCATTGTTGTACCTCATGCTAACAGTCCTTCCCCCTTGGCCATAGCTTCCAAACTTTACATTTATGGACTGAGATGATTTTTCAGCTAACAGTCCTCGCTCATTAATTGAATCCATCTCAGGATCGGATAAGAAACTTGACAACTAGGGGGAGACCATGTATCACTCCTAGATTGGGTGCTAAATAATAAGATGGATTCGGACCGCAAAAGTCATACTTTTCTTATTGGATGAATTCCTCTCGGGATTGGAGCACGATGGGATGACTATCAGGAAGCCACCTATCGCTATTGGATAAGGCATCATATGTGCATGTGCTTTTCAGGGCCGTGGGAAGTGGTTTAGGCCCACACCACTTTCAGGCCTGAAACACACCCTCTTCCACCACGTAGCCTCCCCGCGAAACCATAGTTAAGATTTCAGCCCGCTCAAGGATTTTTAACGCCCAAGCATGTTGTAGCCCCGAAATTATTTGAGGCCTTTGATCTGAATGGGGCCTGAGATCTGGGCACACTGGCTACTTCAGTGCCCCCACCAAAATTTTACCTGCCTTCCAACCTTGGAGTCCTTCCAACCGCACTTGGAGATAATGCCACATCAAACTGCGTAGGGGATCTCAACTACTGCAGACTGCACCAGCCTACTCACCTACGTTCATGTTGCTTTGTGTGATAACACACTCAATCAGATACATATATACACATATCGATTGTCAAATGCAAATTTATTGTTTTCACATTTTTCTATGTCATCCATACACATTGATATTTTTTAGTGAGAGCTTACATTCAATCACATGACTAGTCTTTGATTCATAATTCATAATGATGTTTCCCTCTCTACATCGAAACATCCAACAAGATCCACTCTTTCCCTTTGATATTACAAAAGTATTCCACAAATTAGAATTCAGATGGGTAGTTACAACATTACCCAAGGCAATAAGATAACCACTCCCAATCTCTCTTTTCATGCCTATTATTTCTTGGTCAACATACCTTTATCAACAGAACCCTTACCTAATTCCCTTCCACAATTACTTGAGTACATGATCCAGGTGGATATTGGTGGCCACCCACCTATTCCAATTGGCTCATCTTGACAATTTTTAGTTCAACACGTTTCTTTGTAATGATGACATTTCTTTGTAATTGTGGGTTCTGCATTTCCAAGGTTGTCCTGAATCCCTACACAAAATCCAGGTGGATATTGGTGGCTTCCCACCTATTCCAACTAGCTTATTTTGGAATTTTTCATGTCAGTACATCTCTTTGTAATTCTAGAGTTATTTTGGGGCCCTAAACAGTGTTTTTTTGTGTTCCCATAGTCAAATTGTAGACGGAGTTAGATTTTGATGGAATAATGCGTAACTCTCTAAAAGAATTTTCCAACAGGCTATCACACACCTAAAATGAAGTTTGTGTGGAAAAGTTATGACCCTTAGAAGTTGAGGTACCAACTTACCCATCGCGACACACATAAATTTTGGTGTTTCATCTCCTAGGGTTAGGTTTTTGGATGTCTAGGGTTTTGGAATTCATGAGTAATGTTAAAAATGCCTCTGGAACCTCATTGTAATCATTCTTCTCAAAGGGATGCATGCAACACCCACATCTCTTCTCATAGATAGCTACCACCATTCGAGCAAGTTGTTTCAGTTCTGTAGTTTTAAAGTTTCAACCTATTTTATTAATTCAATAGAAGTTATTGTTCACTCGATATATGTTTATTTTCTTTGTATCTCTGTGTTATGGTATTCAATCTGTTATTCATTTCGTTCCTCTCATAAATCCATATCAGTGTTATCATAGTGGTTCACTCTTCATTTGTTTTTCTTTGTGCATGTCCCCGACAAGGTCTGGGTACAAGAAGTTGGGACTCAAACTAGTGGATCCTTTGCAAGATCGTTTGTGTCGAACCCAACCACAAATAATGGGGGATGAGAAGAAATATGATGGAGCATGATGTCCTTTTAAAAAACATTTCTAGGAATCCCTTGCACGACAAAGGAACAAGATGATGGAAAACTTTGCACAGATCCTTTAGTGGCTTCCCACAAGAGACATATCTTCATGAAGCGGCCATGCAACCCCCTTCATGTTATAAGTAAATTTTGATATTTTATTATTTGAAGGACTGATAGATGCATATGTTGTACATAAATGGATGAATCTGCTTGAAGGGTATTTTTCAGTCCACAATTTTACCGATAGGGAAAATATTACTTTTTCACTCCTCAAGGTCGTCCACCATGTTAAGGACTGGTGGGATACATACTCTAAGCAAAGGGCTAGAGAGGAATCTACAATATTTGCAGTCGCCCCACCTGGGATTCCTTCAGGGATTCCATTAAACAACAATACTACCCTATTGGAAGATACAAGGACCAGTACACAAGATGGATCATGTTGTGTCAAGAAAGGGGCTAGACAATACCATATTTCACCAATATTTTCCATACTCTGCACACCAAATTGGGTATCAAAGACTTTGAACAACATATGGTGTTCAAATATCATGGTTTTTTGCACAGATACATTCAAACATAAATGGATTTTCTAGACATCACATCATTAGGTGTGGCATATAGATATGTTGTCAAAATCGAGAAAACATTTAAGCAGAAGAGGAGAGAGTTTGGATCTTCAAATTCCTCACAGTCGAAGAAGGGAAAAGGTGGTCCCAACCCACCAAACAAGGGATAGATAAAATATGGCCACTCTCAGGACAACCATTCCAAGATGTAACCCAAGAAGGGTAATGATAATTCGAAGAAGGACACAAGAAACTGGTGTGAATACCATAAAATCCCTTGGCACAACACTGAAGAATGTCACTCCAATCAATCACTAGTGGCCAAGCTAGAAGATTCTTTTGAGTCAGAGGTAGATTATGACTTCGAATCAAATCCAGAAAGTGGGAAGCAGATCATCGATGTTCATCCCAATGCCACTGTCACTACCACCAAAGTCCAACCAAGAAAACCAAAAGAAACAAAGGAAGGGGAACACCTTTTTCACTCACAGATGTGGGTAAAGGGGACTCTTCTATATTTCATTGTCGATAGAGACAATCAAAAGAATATAATCTCAGAAGAGGTCATTAAGCGGTTGGACCTTCCAATAACATCACACCCACAACCCTACAAAATCGGTTGACTTCACCAAGGACGAGATCTTTGCATCAGCCAACAATGTCATATGTCATACAACATCAAGCCCCTCAAAGATGAGGTACTATGTGATATTGCATCTCTTGAAGTTTGTGATGTTCTTTTAGGCCACTCATATTTGTGGAAATGACATGTCATGTATGAGTCTAGACCCCATAGTGTTATTATTACTTTGTGTAGAAAATTGTACAGGATACCATAGGTAGTTCTACCTACTTCTATTTCTTTAATCTATGTTAAGCAATGCAGTAAGATCATTTCATAGACCAAGAAGTTCATCTTCTTTTCTATCCATTCTAGCAGTTAGAAGAAGGTCGTCGCCACATCTGTGACCTCTACACAAATCCTCTCTTTGTAGTAGAAGCAAGTGGATGGGATCATAAAAGCATACCGAGACATATTCTCCTTGCCCACTGGGATATTTATGCACTAGAAATTCAAGAATCCAATTGATCTAACCCCCAGTGCCCCACTACTTAATGGACCAGTCTATCATCACTCACTGATGGAAAATGATGAAATCAATCTCCATATCCAAGAGCTACTTAAAAAGGGGCACATCCGACCCAACTCCTCCCCTCATGGAAGCCCAATTGTGTTGGTGCAGAAGAAAGATGGGACTTGGCATCTCTACATTGATTATAGAGCACTAAACAAACTCATAGTCAAGAACCAATACCCAATTCCCCGAATTGATGACCTTCTTGACCAACTCCAGGGGGGGAAATTATTGATCAAGATTGACCTAAAGTATGGCTACCACTAGGTTCCCATCGAACCAACTAATGTACGGAAGACAACTTTCAAATCTAAAGAGGGTCTCTTTGAATGGATGGTCATGCCCTTTGGATTAAAAAATGCACCAAGAACTTTCATGACATTGATGAATGATGTATTGAAATGCTTCACCAAATCTTTTGTGGTGGTATATTTGGATGATATCCTCATATTCAGTAGAACTTGGGAGGAGCACATGCAACACATTCAACAGTTTTTGGGCACTCTGCGGTGGCACAAGATATATGCCAACTTGGAAAAATGCTCCTTTTGCATGAATAAGGTCCAATACTTGGGCTACATTGTTGATGAGCATGGGGTACATGTGGATCCAGCTAATATCCAAGTCATTCATGACTGGCCATCCCTGACCACACTAACCAAGATTCGAAGCTTCTTAGGACTTGCTAACTTCTATTGAAGGTTTGTGTTGAGATTCTCCCATATTGCATGGGCCCTCAGCCAAGTAACCAAGTGCGGTGGTAAGGAAAATTTTGCGTGGGGGAAGGCACAAGAACAAGCTTTTGATGATCTGAGGAACCACTTGTGCTCATCTCTAGTACTTTCCTTACCCCATTTGCAACAACCATTCGAGATTGAGACTGATGCCTCTGACTATGCTGTAGGTTTATTTCTCACTCACCATGGTCATCCAGTAGCATACCATAGTGAGACATTGTCAGATACTATCCATAAATACCCCACCTATGACAAAGAAATGCATTCCATTGTGTAATATTGTCATCAATGGAAAAATTACATTATAGGAAAGAAGACAATCATCCACATTAATCACAAACCTCTGCAGTTCATAGAGACACAGGGGAAGTTGCAAAATGACCGCCATCAAAAGTGGTCCACATACCTACAACAGTTCCATCTCAACATCAAGTATAAAACTAGGAGAATAAATCGTTTCGTTGATTGCCTCATACACCCTCTCGTTGTTGCACTAACCACAGTGCTCCATTCCTATGGACATGAGGCATCTGAGTGGCCCCAACTTTATCAGTGTGACCCTCACTTCACCATCACCTATTAGCTCTTGGGTACAAGTGTGAATGTCATCTATTTTCACATCTAGGATGGATTGTTATTCCATCTGGATCACCTCTGTGTTCCCACAAGAGAGTGTGCAAAGATGATTTGGGAGGCTGACTACAGTCAAATGTCAGGACATTTTGGCATGGAGAAAACTATGGTATTTCTACAAAAACATTTATATTGGCCAAAAGTTTGACAAGATGTCAACAAGTATATCATATCTTGCACTACATGTTCCATCCTCAATCCCGTCATCAAGAAGAAAGGATTATACACCCCTCTTCCTACTCCTGAGTAGCCTTTGGAATCCATGTTGATGGATTACATGTCTGAACTTCCATCCACCAAGAATGACAATGATTGTGTATTTGCAGTGGTTGATCAATTTTCAAAGATGGTCATTATCACAACCTGCAAGAAGAGCATCACAACGACATATACTACCAATATCTTCTTCAAACGGGAATGGGTCCATTTTGGGATACCAGAGACCATCACCTCAGATCAGGATAGCAGGTTCCTCAACAAATTTTGGTCAAGTCTTTGGTCACTATTGAACACCAAGCCCACTAAATCCACTTCTTTCCACCCCCAAATCGATGGCCAGGCAAAGGTCGTCAATCGGATGATTGTGCACATCCTGCACATGTAAAAATCTAAGCATCCACGTACATGGGATGAGAGTCTTGCATATTTTCAACACAGCTACAACAAGGCTCTCCATAGCTCCATCAACCATAGCCCATTTTAGGTGGGGCTAGGATTCCAACCCTTGGGTCGCATTAATGTTTCCATACCTCTTGCAAACACAAAAAAAGAACCTTCCCATGTTCAGTCGGAGACCGCAAAATCAAACATATTCATTGAATGGATTCAGCACATCCACCAACAGGTCCATGAGATTTTGAATAAAGCCAATGCTAAGTACAAGCAGTGCCATGATCAACACCGGGTACCGCACCAGTTTCAGGTGGGAGACAAGCTCTAGTTACCATTGTAGAAAGAGAACCTTACAGGGCCACATCGGAAGCTTCGCCCACTTCACTATGGGAATTATACTATCACCAAGGCTCTATGTAGAAATTATTTTGAGCTCAACACTCTACCCTTCCTTGGTTTCCACCCAGTGTTCAGTGTGGAATTCCTTCGACCATATTTTCCACCATTATTGGACACCTCGGAGATTGGAGAATAATTGAAACCAATTGAGCTCAACCCTGAATACATAGAATATGCATCAACTGATTAGATAGTGGACACATAGTTCAAGGGCAGTCGCCATCATAGGATCCATCTTTATCGGGTTGTTAAGGCAGGGCAACTCTTGCACCAAGGAAAGTGGCTCACCCGGGGCCAAATTCAGTAGAAGTTTCCTCACCTTATGGGGGATATCAACGCAATGGAGACCATTAATTCCTAAGGGGGAGGAGTGATCCATGTGGATATTAGTGATCGCCCACCTATTCCAATTGTCTCATATTGATAGTTTTTAGTTCAACATGTTTCTTTGTAATTTCGGGTTCTACACTTCCAGGGCTATCTTGAAGCCCTATAAAACATCCAGGTGGATATTGGTGGCCTCCCATATATTCCAACTAGCTTTTTTTGGAAGTTTTCATGTCATTACATATTTTTGTAATTCCAAGGCCATTTTGGGGCCCGGGGATCTAAACAATGTTTTTTTGGCTTGCCATAGTCAAACTGTAGAGAGAGTCAGCGTTTGGCAAAATAATGTGTATTTCTCGAAAATACCTTTCCAATGAGATATCACATGCCTAAAACATAGGTTGTATGCAAAAGTAAGAACCCATGAAGTTGAGGTACCAATTTACCCATCAGGGCCCACATAAAATTTTTCATTTCATCTCCTAGGGTTAGGTTTTGTATGTCTAGGGTTTTAGCATTCATGAGTAATGTTGAAAAGGAATTTGGAGCCTAATTATAATCATTCTTCTCAAATGGATTCACATATAAGCCACATCTCTTCTTAGAGATAGATACCACCATTCGAGCAAGTTGTTTTAGTCCTGTAGTTTTACAGTTTCAAATTATTTTAATTATTCAATAAAAGTTATTGTTCACTGGATATATGTTGCTTTTCTCCATATCTTTTTGTTATGGTATTCAATATGTTATTCATTCCGTTCCTCTCATAAATTCAAATCAGTACATTAAGCCATACTATATGGATATCATCCTTCTCTGGATGTTGTCTGCTCTAGCATCCTTTTGGGAATTTTCAAGCACTCCCTTAACCATATTCTGGATCAACTCCTTCATTGATCTATTACATATTTTAATCTCATAGGATTATATGAAAACATCATTGTCGGATTTTTTTATTTATGTTTCTAACTTCCCTTCTGATATCAATTTGTCGTTAGTTAAATTTCCCATCAATAGACCATACTTTACAACCCATCACATGTTATACTAGGTTTGTTTCCATGTTACATACATTCTTACTCATTATCATATGCATTCTAGCATATACTTGTGCATCAATCATTTTACTCATGCCTGCAATGCATCTATATTCCAGTTGTCTCATCTTGCATTTACATGCATAGGCATGCCTTTAGTTTAATCGTAATATACATTTATTAATACAACTACGAGCTTATAAATTTTGTCATATGCCCATATCACTCTACCTCCTTTGATGATTAGAAATGGTCCCAAAAGGATTATTTCTTTGATTTCACTTAACTAGATTATTTTAGGTACAAATTTCCATCCCATACAGGTCAAGTAAACTGACCTTAAAAACTTTCATCATTCCTCTGAACATGAGGAATTATACATACATGGTTTAGTCTATTATTAGTATTTCCAAGGATTCTATCAATTCTATACGCAATTCCTTTATTCCCAAGGAATTTTTCCATAAGTGTATCGGCCCTCATGTAAACAACTATCATAAATGTCGGAGGCTCCAACTACCCATACTCAGAGTAAACATTACAATCACTACTTCACATGTTCTTTGATATTAATCCACCCTTAATAGGATTCTGCCATTTTAGTCATTTACAAATATAAGATGTTCTTCCTACCCAAATAGATAGACAACATTGCACTTATATAAAACAATTCAACTCATCCATCTTGGACTCATATTTCCTTACAACATATCTCTATCATTCTACCACTCTTATTGAAATATTTCCATCATTTCCCGTCAATATATTCCCACTCAGGTGGGAGTAATTATCATTCCAGGAAGGAACACATTATAATTCTTATGCTATAGATCAACATGCAACTTTTTTGTTGTAGGAAATTCTAAGACAAAATTTCAACCTACAGCCCTTCTTCTCAAGAATTTATTGCAGATAATAAATAAGCCTTTAACATAGGGAAACTCTTTCTAACAAACTATCCTTAACCTTGATATACTAGTCTTTATGATTGTTTTCTGGCCCATCTAGGTCGAGAGTTGTAGCCTGCTATGATACCACTTTGTAATATACCTGATGCCCTAAGTATCTCTTAAGGGATGGGGAATTAGAATTTTTCATTTTTCTCAACTATCTCAAAATATTATCCCAAGCATACCATCATCCTCTACTCGTCAAGGGATTTCCAATGACTATAACCATGCTCAAATCCAAGTTCAAGATCAAAAGTTATGGCCTCTCAAATTTTCTATATATTTTTTATTAAATTCCACCTCACTACCATGTGGAACCTCATCACTCATTCCATCTGACACAACCACTACCACCTATGAAATCATTCCTAGAGACATATCCCTTACCACTTTGTAATAGACCTGACCCCCTAAGTACCTCTTAAGGGATGGGGCATTATAATTTTCAGTTTTCTCAACTATCCCAAAATATTTTCCTGATCATATAATTAGTTTGTGTGGTATTGATGGCTTTGTTCTCACAAATCACTTGTCACTTGGACACTTTTCAAGGAATAAATGATAGCACACTATGAGGATACAAGGAGAAATACCTTCTTCAATCAATTGATAAATATCAAGCAAAAGGGTTCAGTTGTGAAGCACATTGAGAACTTTCAAAGATTGAATATAAAGGTAATGGATATTCCAGATGAGCACCTGATTGATGTCTTCATAGGAACTTTAAAGGATAACATTCAACATGAGGTTCTCCTTTGGGAACCCAAATCATTGGAGAATTCATTCAAGGTGGCGAGAAATGTTGAAAGTAAAACTTTAGCTATGGCTACTAGAAGGACAACCCCTAACATCTATCAAGAGAATAATGTTCCTTCTTCTAAACCACTTCAACCTACAAGTTTGACACATCAAAATTGGAGTAAAGAAAAGAAAAAGGTTTATGATTTAATTGTGATAGAAAGTATAGTAAGGGACATAAGTGTGGTGAGAATAAATTATTCTACATAGATTGTGAAGAGGAAGAAGAACATGAACAAGAACAAGAACCATCTCAATATCAGGATATAGAAGAGATTTCTTCT